>CM068369.1:34615000-34830000 GCA_034769895.1 Magicicada septendecula
AATCCACTGTAGAAAGGTAAACGAAATATCTATAAATGAAAAGCGTAGTTGAAAGGGGAGGGGGTACTTTTTATAAATGAATGTGATAGTTGAAGAGGGAGGAGAAATTTTTTTGTTATATTTATACTACGTTATAGGTAACAAAGTAGTAGTTTCTGTGGAAATAATTCATTCAATTTGTCTAACATAAAACTCGATTTAAAATATGTGGGATTTTTTTTAGAAATTATCGAACCGAATTCAAGTAAATGATTTTAAATATAAATCTTACAACATGGAAGTCATGTACGGTTGGTTCTTCATACCGATTTTTTAAAAATTATATTGTTTTATAATAAACAAAACAACAATAAACACTCGTATACAACAATTCACAAATTGACTCAATTTTTTAATGATTAAATTGATCTAAAATTGATCTAATTTCAATATGCAATTCTTTCACATTGAGAACGAGAATTACTAGTTCAAATAGTCTCTATTACACTAGTTTCCGCTCTAAACTGTAACACACAATGTCTTCTTCTTCTTTCATCTTTGAATTTTCGTCAGAACTAGTGGTGTCCAGAGGGAGGTGCATGGCGCAAGTTGAGCCATCAAAATTTTGGGGGGGGAGGCATGTTTTTACAGCATTTTTTATGATAAAAGGAGGGGCAAATAAATAAAAAAATACTCTTTTAATTTTATCTTCCGAAAAATACATTTTCAAGGCGATTCCAAATGAAGAAATAGTAAAAAAATTTGCATTGACAACTTCTCGGAGAAAACAACTTTTATTATATCAATCGTTCAGAGCATCAAAGTGACAACAAGTGAGAACAACGAAAAAATCTCTACAGACATGTAAAAATTGCAATATTCTTTTTATTTATATTTTCACTTTCTGAATAAACTGTAAAAATATAGTTTTTCTTGTAACTCAAAACACTTCTACTTTTTTTTGGTTACCTTTATACCACCATTTAAATATTAAATGTGTGAGCACATACACCGCCGGGCGCCGTTCAGGTGGCCTGAGGGGATAACTGAATTTTGTGGGGGGCATGCGCCATAGCCTTTGGGGGGGATGGTCACCCCTGCTCAGAACTCTTCTCAAATACAAAGCAAACTTAAAAAAGCGTTCAGAACTTCAAAATCCTCTCAAAATCCAAATAAATTTATATTGATCCCCAAATCACCATCTTCTTACATTGTACACAATAATAACATCATATTAAATATCTATATAACAGACCCACGGAATCGCATGTCATGACAACTCCTATAACGTGCGCTTAATTCACAACTGCGCTGCAACTACCGAGACTTTTTATCGCTTCCCCACTCTGCCCAAAACTGACTGATTCCCCGCTTCTGACACAAGTGTTTATGCGCACAGCCTATGTGACATAGTATGTGACCGAACTGACCTGGATAACGTTAGAATAATCGACCCGATTATGTAAGACCCGGCTGGAAACATGGAGAATTACGAAAGTATTACAAATCCTGTCACTCACGTAGCGCGTACAAAGCGTCACTCAGCATCACACGTGACATCTATCTCCTCGGCGTAGCGATATTATGCGTAAGAACATGCACGAAACTTCCAAGCCACAAAAATGCAATGAAAAGGTTAACGCAAATGGAGCAAATAACTATAATAGACAGGAAAGAAACAATTGGGAACGTAACAATAGTTCACGACTTAGAAAAAAGTTGCTAAGAGTTTTAAGCTAATGGGACCAAGAATTCTAGTAGGTGAAGAAGAGGAAGTGAAAGATGAATACGTCAAGAGACGGGCAGACGGTCTAGTGAAGCATGGTGAGTCAATCCATGCAAATAATAGAGACGAGTAGAAAGTAGAAAAGGAAGATCATATAGTAAAGTAGATAAGCTGAAGATTTGTTCAGGTTTATGAATTCAAGGACTTCATGAAAGGTGAAATCATCTTGACGAATCTCAAGACTTTTTAAAAATGGTTCTTTATAGAACAGAAGTTGCATCCATGGATGCAAATGTGTTTAACTGTGCGGGCTTTCCTTTACACTTCCATCACTACTGAAAACAATTCTTAAAACAGCCTTTCACCTTTAAGGTCGAAACGTAAGTAGATATTGTTACGCCGGTCTAAGTGATCGTCGTATGGTACAGTGGAAAACGAAATACAAGACACCAATTACGTCACTAATCACCAGCTTTAATTATCACAATTAACCAGTTTGTAATTAACAAGACAGTCTCTTACAACAAAATCAAATAAAAATTGTTCACACGCAATAAAAATGTCTACTAATATAAAACACAATTATATTACAATCGTATCGCACAACACATACCACTTCGCTACAATACTACAAACCGCACTCCAGTAATTCGCAACTCAAACTGAAACTGAACGTCGGTGAGTACTTGTATTTATACCCCGCCGAAATACTAGAATATTCCGTACTGCGCATTAACAATAAAGGAAAACATTAGAACGTAATACATTGCACCTTAAAACAGTTCGCGCGGCTTCTGGTCACAGTCTAGCTAATGGGTCGAGAATCACGTACGCCACATACATTACAGCCGGATTCCTCTGGAACATTTGATAAATACGTAGACTGTTCTGTAATGTCGTAACAATATTATACAATGTCGTGTGCATCTGCGGTTGAGACTTATTGAAGTAGCCTGAGGGAAATATGTCTCCCGATTAAATTCCTTGTTTTTGAATTGTTTGCTGCAGCACAAAAATCTACCGGCTCTACTATTTAGAAAACCATGAAGACTATTTTCAGTCACTTTCTCGCGATAACCTAAAAGTTTGCTTTCAATTTTCACTCTTTGATATAAAGACTCCATTTAGACTGTCATATAAACTATGATCACCTCTTTTGATGAGCGTGAATCCTAACTGCTGTCGCCATTTATGGTGAATGATTCTTATTTTCCGACGAAAATTAATTATTTAATAATCTGAGAGCAATACGTTTAATTTTTTTTTTAAATGATGGAATAAAGAATACCATAAACAATGTCAAAAATTGACATCGAATTAACCTACGTAACTACTGCTATTTGTTTTAATTAACGTTATGAAAAGTAATTTTGATTCGCCGCATCGAAATTGAACGCTCTACGAAATATTGCGTAGATGGGTCAGTGTGATTAACTTTCACTTAATAATGACTTTAGTCAAAACTGTGTGTGTGGGCAAGCGCGCGCGCGTGTGCTCTGAACTCCTGTAACATTTAGTCGATCAAAATAATATAACATTAATGGAATATAGTACGCCTTACAGATTATAACCTCCTCTCTTGAGTTATAACTTAGGGAACCAGTAATAATTGGATGTGCCAATTATACCGGCTGCCTTCGTTGTGAAGCACTGAAAATAATCACAACAAATAAACAATTTATATAGCAGGATATTTGGAAGGGGAGACTGTTGATTTATGCACTCATTTTACTTGGTACTTAGATGACATCTCTTTATTACATTTGGTGATTAAGTTCTCTATTGAAAGTTCTCAAACAATACAGTTTACTATATGATTAAATATATAAATTACTACTTTACAAAGGGGCTTCAAAATATGATGTACATCTTATTGATTAATTCCACGGATCCGGGATTAAATATATTAAATGAATTATGGTCACCTTGCCATGTACAATATTGAAACTCTAACCATTTGAAGAATGGTTTTTCACTAACCTTCTAAAACAACAAAACCTTTAGTTTAAACTTTAGCTTTTTGCTATAACTAGCGTTATTAGATTTTATACTACATGTTACCTAAAATGTCAGGTTTCTAAAGTCTTTAATATTATTACATTTAAACATAAGTTTTAAAGTCTTTAATATGATAATTTAAATTGTCTTTTTGGGTTTATAATTTTGTAACTCTTAACCATGGAAGACAAGCCTCCATGTCACCTGTGTGTTTCCTGAAGTTGCTGCAGAATTAGTTCTTCGGTCCTCCTGATGTTTCTTGAAGTTCAGTCGTTACCTTATCATACTATGATGGTGAAGTTCTAGAAGTATGTGAAATCATTCCTGGTGTGGTACATTCATCTCCGGCGACTGTAGTTATTCTTAGTAATTCTTGTAGTTAGAATACATAGATAGAAAGTTTGTTTCACTGTTATACACTTCACATGATGATAGATTAGTTGACTATCACCTTCTAGGTTGTAATACTGTATAAATTACATAGTCCGTTATTTTATAATATAGAGAGATGTCATCACCACACAAATTACTTATTTAAATAGTCATGGTATCAACCCTTTCACATTTTTATATAGACACGTAGCGAAACAACGCTTTACGCTGCTTACGGCGTGAGCGCTCCATTACAAGTCGAAGAAAATAGTTAAGGGGAGCGTAGTAATCTCAAGACAATTACTAGGCAACATAAAAGTAGTTCCGTTTTTCTAATTTTAATTAAAGGACTACGGTTGATTAAATAATTAAATCGTGATATTCTTAGTTGCAGAAGTTATCAAAGTACGTAACAATGGTCTTAATTAATTATTTAAATAATAACAAATTTACAATAATACTTAGTTTATTTAGGGGTCAGAAAACCAGTTAATTCTGGTCAGTTCTTGTTTATACAGGATAAATTAATAAGCTTTACCCTTTCTGTACAATTCCATTCCCTTTTAATTTTATTATTAGACTTATATTAAATATTATTATTATTAAATGATTGCCATAAGAATTAGTTTACAATGTGAGATTTTATTAAGAATTTAAAATTTCTCCGATTATATATTATCAACTTAATTAATTAACATATTTTTATTAATGAAATCGTCACATACTCCGCCACTTAAGCCACAGACGCCGGTATATTTTTTTTGAATATACCGAGAGTATGTTTAGGGATTTCCGTGTGTAATTTCTCTATTATTGTTATTTATTATTAGTAGTACACGGTTTGTTTTTTCTAATTCTTTTTTAAATGATCTAGTTCTCATTTAAATGTTCGCCTTCGTGAAATTCCCTTTATCTCACTTCTTACAGTACTAACTTATAATACTAATTTCCCTAATTACAGTAACTCACAATATCGTGGCCCGACTGACATCAGCTTACTCTAACTCTACAGGTTAGCTTTCAGCATTCATAAATGAACTCTTGGCACCTTTTTGCCTCATCATTATCCTTTTCAGCCGGCGCCGTTGTGACTAGTTACTTTACATGTATATAATTCTATCTTGATTATATACCATAGACTTACTTCTAAAATAATCTAAAGAAGATCCCATACTCCACTCTAGATTATAGTTACTTGAGAGAAGCGGAATCTCACGATGGTAATTCTTATTATCTCTTTAACCATAACTAGACAACTTTGCGGAAGGGGAGAGACTTTACACAATTCATTGTATTTCACGCGCGGTGGTATTCATTGTTTAGGGAGGCAACGGTTTATCACAATAGGGAGAGTGTGGCTGCTTACTACAAATTTCTTAACACGCTTTATTGTTCTCTTACTGGCCACAACTGGTTGTTAACTATACTTTTATTATTATTTACCTCTCTTTTATTTACTGCTACAAGTTACACAAATTTAGTTTAACTTAAGATTTATTCAGCCTTTATTATTCACTTACTATTACTTTGGGGTTTTTTTAAAAAACTTACCTCGAATTATTTCCTATCGACTTACCATAATTATTTAGCACACTTCATTTATTATTATTAATTTATTTGGCTCAGTTTACAAGTTTACTGTTTTTTTGACCTGGGGTTTAATACTTTATCTAGCAAGGGAGGGTTAACTAATTCATTTATTCATTTGAACTTTAAGTCATAATATTATTTGCTCTACTATCCTATACACAATTATCGCCTACACACTTTAGTACATGGTAAACATTTATTAACAGTTATTATTAAACATTTGCATTAGTTACGATACAACGCTTCCTTTTTCTTTTACACAAAAATATAAAACTATAAACCAATCGTGTTCTTACTCCTTTTTCTTTTTTTTTTTACAAATAAACACATAAAATGTTATGACAACCTTTATCGTTTTACTTTGAGAGAGAGAGAGAAATTTCACACATGCATGAATATGCGTACGACAAAAGATTCCCCCTTCGGTTACTAACACATGAACAGACACGCTTCTTATAACAATAGACCACACAAGGAGGGTGACTTATTTTCAACTCAACTAAACAATGACAATTTTAAACAAACGGCAGCAGGAAACTACCCGTCCGAGATTGTCGAGAATGTGGCACGTTTATGAATGGGACTTTTAACAAGTACCGACATGGTTTGTTTACATGGGATTATATGCTAATATTACGTTACACATATTATATTTACTAATAAAGTTATTTATACTATATTACTATAATATTAATTATTATTTTTATCTTATTTCAAACTCTGACACATATTGAAATACATGAGTGTATAGATCAACAGCTTTTTGTGCGTGGGATATCGGGACGCAATTACTTCTTTCTTTTCTCTTACGCAAAATTAGCAAATTCGCAAAATAGCAGCAGATTAGCAAAAATAGCAGCAGAGCAGCAAAAATAGCAGCAGAGTGGCGCAAATTATAACCTCCTCTCTTGTGTTATAACTTAGGGAACCAGTAATAATTGGATGTGCCAATTATACCGGCTGCCTTCGTTGTGAAGCACTGAAAATAATCACAACAAATAAACAATTTATATAGCAGGATATTTGGAAGGGGAGACTGTTGATTTATGCACTCATTTTACTTGGTACTTAGATGACATCTCTTTATTACATTTGGTGATTAAGTTCTCTATTGAAAGTTCTCAAACAATACAGTTTACTATATGATTAAATATATAAATTACTACTTTACAAAGGGGCTTCAAAATATGATGTACATCTTATTGATTAATTCCACGGATCCGGGATTAAATATATTAAATGAATTATGGTCACCTTGCCATGTACAATATTGAAACTCTAACCATTTGAAGAATGGTTTTTCACTAACCTTCTAAAACAACAAAACCTTTAGTTTAAACTTTAGCTTTTTGCTATAACTAGCGTTATTAGATTTTATACTACATGTTACCTAAAATGTCAGGTTTCTAAAGTCTTTAATATTATTACATTTAAACATAAGTTTTAAAGTCTTTAATATGATAATTTAAATTGTCTTTTTGGGTTTATAATTTTGTAACTCTTAACCATGGAAGACAAGCCTCCATGTCACCTGTGTGTTTCCTGAAGTTGCTGCAGAATTAGTTCTTCGGTCCTCCTGATGTTTCTTGAAGTTCAGTCGTTACCTTATCATACTATGATGGTGAAGTTCTAGAAGTATGTGAAATCATTCCTGGTGTGGTACATTCATCTCCGGCGACTGTAGTTATTCTTAGTAATTCTTGTAGTTAGAATACATAGATAGAAAGTTTGTTTCACTGTTATACACTTCACATGATGATAGATTAGTTGACTATCACCTTCTAGGTTGTAATACTGTATAAATTACATAGTCCGTTATTTTATAATATAGAGAGATGTCATCACCACACAAATTACTTATTTAAATAGTCATGGTATCAACCCTTTCACATTTTTATATATACACGTAGCGAAACAACGCTTTACGCTGCTTACGGCGTGAGCGCTCCATTACAAGTCGAAGAAAATAGTTAAGGGGAGCGTAGTAATCTCAAGACAATTACTAGGCAACATAAAAGTAGTTCCGTTTTTCTAATTTTAATTAAAGGACTACGGTTGATTAAATAATTAAATCGTGATATTCTTAGTTGCAGAAGTTATCAAAGTACGTAACAATGGTCTTAATTAATTATTTAAATAATAACAAATTTACAATAATACTTAGTTTATTTAGGGGTCAGAAAACCAGTTAATTCTGGTCAGTTCTTGTTTATACAGGATAAATTAATAAGCTTTACCCTTTCTGTACAATTCCATTCCCTTTTAATTTTATTATTAGACTTATATTAAATATTATTATTATTAAATGATTGCCATAAGAATTAGTTTGCAATGTGAGATTTTATTAAGAATTTAAAATTTCTCCGATTATATATTATCAATTTAATTAATTAACATATTTTTATTAATGAAATCGTCACAAGATCTATAGCAGAAGTTACAAAGACACCTCACTTTGACGTATTCAGATCAATAAAGAAATACACTCTTATCTATTTCCTTTGAGCATTGACCACATGTTGTCCAGTCGAGTTTCGTATTACAGACCACATTCAGTACATACATCATACATACATACATACATCCTCGGCGCTACAGCCCAGTCCGGGCCCTGGCCTCTAAAAGAAATCTTCCCCACTGGTCTCTACTCCCGGCCAATGTCCACCAGTTTCCTGCACCCAGCCTCACTGCCTCCTTACCAACCTGGTCCAGCCATCTTGTACGCGGTCTTCCTTTCTTTCTCCTTCCCATCGGCAAATAATTCATAACTCTTTTTGGGATTATATCCTCCGCCATTCTCTGCACATGACCAGCCCAACGCAATCTGTTAATTTGTATGAGTTGCACGATCGGAAGATCTTTAAACCTTTCGTACAACTCTCGATTATGCAGTCGCCTCTAAATGTCGTTTTCCTTCACAGGGCCATTGATTCTCCTCAGTACCCTCCTCTCAAAAACGGATAGTTTCTGCTCATCTAGTTTTTTTAGCACCCAGCATTCCGAGCCATACATCAGGACTGGTCTGATCAAGGTCTTGTATAGGGTGGCTTTTGTATCTTTACTTATTAATTTTGACTTAAAATGTTTCACCAGTCCGTAGTAACACCTATTAGCAGATAATATCCGTTTTTCAATGTCTCTAGAGGAGTCATTTCCAGAGTCCACATATGACCCGAAATATGAAAAACCCTGAAACTTTTCAAATTCATAATCATTAATGCGCAGGGACAGGGCACGAGTGTTGGCACCTACAACCATATACATTCAGTACTCGTTTGATAATACCGTATTTATTTTTAACGCTGTGTTACCCCTCTTTCCTTTTATGTCTTTTTTATGAGTATAAAAACAACTTATTTTATTTTAATATTTTTTTTTTGAAAGAGAAGCCACAAGTTAATTAGGACTAGGCCGGAGCCTAGAGAAACAAAAATTATGCCGGGTCCAGTATGACCGGACTTGCAATGAAACTCAGCCGTAATAGAACGATAACAATTTATTTTATTTCATGCCCTGCTTTAACATTATTAAACTAGAACAACAAGTGTGCCTAATCACAAGTATGAATAAATATAAAGCATAACAAGTGTGTATAAATATAAAACATAACAAGTGTGTATAAATCTTAAGCATAACAAATGTGTATAAATATTAAGCACAACAAGTGTATAGAAACTCCATGAACACATGTATTTATAATTATAAAATTCTCCCCCATCTCGTGGCTAGCTAGACACGAACAAACACAACAACACACAGAAACATAAAGCACATAGACTCACAATTACATTATTTTCCACACGGATGCCCCTGGAATGCACCAGACTACCAGGCAGTGCAACTACAATACTCGGAACCCAGCAGTGATAAAATATTCGCCCATCCACAAACCGTTTTTGCAGAATTACATAAGGTCCAAAACCCCCAGAAAAGGATGAGACAATTATAACTCATAAATAAAACGGGACCGCCCATTTGTCTAGCATTCCACTGATCAATGACCCCTCATGAGCGTATGAACTTTAAGTTCCTTTCACAGTATTAAATAAAAATTGACAGAACTACATCACCGGATTTCAAACAGTGATTATAGAATTCTAAACGTTTACTTGAATTCACAAATTCAGAAGGATTGAAATATCAATCTGTACTTTAACCATCAGAAATTAATCACTCGAGGCTTTACAATCTCAGATAAATTTAGACCAAATGTTTTACCAAAAATAATGAGTACATGTTTTATAGTTAAAGAAAATTAAACAGCAGATACTACCAGTGAAAGTCAATCAACATGTGTTTTGCCAGTTAAGAAAAACAATCAGTATAGCCCTTGTGCAAGGAGCGAAATCAACTAATATATTTCCAGAAAAATAGCAAATTATTTCTGTTAACCCCGAATGGCTATATACATATAATTAAAATAAAAAGACAATAAGGTGGTGGTGCTCTAGCATCTGTGGCAGCGCGCCAGCATGTAGTTGACAAAATTTGACCGGCCTCCAACCTGTCTGAGGTTGCACCAGCATGAGCCAGAGAAAAACTAAGTCCCCTTTTTGAACCCCAGAAAACGTCCAAAATAAAAAACCCAGGAAAACCCCCAGCCCTTAAATGTGAAACCCATAGTGAAGTTAAAATATATTCATCTCTGTTCCAGCCGGAACAGAGATCCTAACCTGTTCAATACATTTTGTAAAACTAAAATGAAAATGATGAGCAAACTGTGCAATGTGCAAGGGTGAAAATATCTCTGGCACGCTCCCCCAGTGCAGCACACACTTACAGGCAGTGCACTTAGCGTTATGTAATTCAGTTAATAAAAAGTGTACTTGAATTTAACTAGGAAAGTTCTGAGTCGTGAACAGCGGCTTCCCATTCTAGCAGAGAGTCTGCACACGTGGGCACATGGATGCAGAGATATTTAATATGAACGGGCGCACTGCCGGCCCCAAAGAAAAATAATAGAGTACATATCACCTTATCACAGCTGACACGTGTTACATTGTGAACGAGTTACCATCTCCCTCTTCAGACTTCAGACAGGATCTTGTTCACGGTCCGCAGCTTAGGCAGGTGTACGGCCATCAGTAAGCCAGGTATCCGGCTTAGTTCGAGAACCCTGTTCATTCAAATAAATTAGAGAACTGTTCACTAAAATGTACACCCGAGTTCAGGTAATTAACCTCATAACGGGCCTCCAACTAACTCTCAATAAAAGCACAATTTTCATTAATAAAGTTTTTGCAACCAGGTTAAAGGGTAGAAAATCAGCCATGGAATAAGTAAATTTGAATAATGAACAGACTTTATTAAACGTGGCGTAATATAAAATCATCAGCAGCAGATCTACATGCTTCGACAGAAATTTGCAGGTTAAACCGCCACGCGGTGAGCGATAATCATTATTTGACCAAAAAATTTAACTGCAAGACACTCACAGCATTAAGAATGTTTTAACATTAATAAAATTTCATCTAGGGGAGTTCTCACAAATAATTCTCTACTGTTAAGCTAATTAAAGAGCTCCCCCCGACAGTCTACTGCATGAATTGACACAGTTCACGACATGACTACGCATTAACATTTAGTCATTAATTTTTAATGTTGTACACTTTTACCATGACAATGACACTTGAAAAACTTCTCACACTATTACAGTGATAATAAAAGGAGAATGGGCTATATACTGAGCATTAAGTAATTCAGTGAATAATGCGTTTCTCTTAATATAAAACTTGTCGGGCCGCACACACATAATTACGTATTGTATACGTTTGCATATTGTTATTAATTATCCCCATATATATATAATTACTTATAGACACAAAATAATGAAATTCTTACCGGGAGTCGTTTAAGCCTTAGCCAGTCATAAGGAGACAGAAAACTGCGTCGTATAATTCGAAGAGAGAGACGGTTAATTCTCTGAGCCAGGCGGAGTGTAGTCTGCCGCTGCACCCGACCTGGCGTCGACCTCAACCATAAGCTGCGCGCGCAACCGTCCCTTTATCTCGTCGTACAAGGGTCGGCTTAGCATACTCCCTTTCGCGTTATATTACAATAAAAAAACTTTAACTAAAATTTTCGATAGCCGGATTCACCCCGGCACACCCCCACCCCGAAAGGGCAACCCGGTTGCCCCACTCGCAAACTCGGGAAAGTACCCTGCAGTGTACCCCCCTTTCTTAAACTACTCTGGTGGACATCGTGGGTAAGTTGGCCCGGCGGCACTTGCTCCCAGGAGAACCACCATCCCCATGCGACCCTCTCCGCTATGCCAACCCCACGGGACCGCCCCAACACGTCACCCTCTCCGGTGACCATCACCTACTTCCACCTGTCCCACTCACATATTCGTCCTAAGACCCAACAAGGCATCTCACACCTTGACATGTGAGCGACCGAACTACTCCTCGTCCATCTCTCGGACCGACCAGCCACATGGACCCACAAGGCATCTCCAACCTTGCCATATGGCTGGCCCACTTCCCTACACAAGGGCGGACGGCCCCGCTCAGCCAGACAGAGAGGACCGCACCAAGGGGACACGAACATTAATCCCATCATTTACTCATTCAAATACACCATAACTAGAGGAAGTTTACTTTTCTACAGCACCGTCTACACAACAAAGAACACCAGGAAAACAACCGGAGAATGCGGCATGGCTCGGACCCTATAATGAACAACATCAACATCAACAACTATTAACAACCAACAACAGCACACCATCACTCCACCTAACCTTAAACAGGGGAAACTGACGATCTCAAAGACCACGACCATCTCGAGGACCACAATCTACTCACTTCCGGCAAAGTCTCTCTCCACTTCCTTATCAATAGGTTTTTTTTTTTACTAAGGGCAGGGGTAGGAAAATCGGGAAGATGAAACGGGGCAAGGATCATTAAAGGGTCAATAGCTAGGACTAAGGGTAAGGACCTGGTTCCCTCCGAAAATAAGGATGAATGGAGGAAACCAAGGCTCGCGTGGGCAGGGGCGCAACCCTGAAATAGATGAACACCACTGTGAGTGTGGGGAACATCTACCCGCTACCCGTTAACCTCTTCTTCTCACCTTTCTATGACGGACCTTGGGTACCCGTTCCTTTGGGACACCACTCTCTAAGAAATTCTCTCGTGTTGAGCTGTACTGGCTGGTTTCCTCTGAATCAGAATCAAGGCAACTTACCTCACTACTTTCACTCTGCTTTGGATTATGCTCATCGTCTAACTCCTCTGCTACAATTTCTTCCTTTTCTACAACCTCCCCTTCTTCGTCCACATAATCCAAATCAACTTCCTGACACTGCACCTCCTCAGCATCCTCTGATCCATCTTCTTCATCACACGCATCGCCAGCTCCATCACGAACTTCTTGACTAACCTCTTCTCCGATCTCATTTTCATCAACACGTTCATCACCAACGTCATCGCCATCACTTCCACTACCACCATCTGAACACTGCACATCCTCGTCCTCCTCTAGTTGCTCACCTGGTCCACCTGAAACTTCCTCCCGTTCCTCGGAATCCTCAAAACTACTTACAGAAGGCGTCTGCACATCTTCACACACTACATCACTCTCACTCACAAACTCCACAACGCTGCCACCAAATTTCTTCTCAACTTCTACCTCATGTACTTCTACTACACTTGCGGCATGAACATCCCCTTGTCCATCCACAACCTCAGAAACACTCGCAGCCCGGACATCCCTGTGTCCATCTGCAACTTCAGACTCTACAGTCTCCCTAACACCTACAACTATACTCACCTGCGCAGCATCTGCAGACCGCTCTTCTGACCCTTCTGTTGATTCCACATCTTCACCACTCTCAGCAACTATAACATCCTCCACATCTTCCACCCTGGACTCCAGCTGTCCAGGTTCATGTGCAATGACTAAATTAATTTCTACTGGCGATGGTAAAGCGACACTCTCAAGTGACTTCTCATATCCCTGCGTAGACAATGATGATATTACCGGATCTGGATCCCTCACGAACCGAGATGTAAATACCGGAACAAATTCTGCGGCCTCTGGATTCAACCATGACGTCCTCTTTGAGTCCGGTAATTCAGTATTAACTGACGCGTTCTTATCCTCTTGTATTGTTCCCACGAAGTAATTCCGCTCTTCTACTTCTGCTTCCTCTTCTTCATCTACTACTCTCTTAGGCACTTGTACTTCCTCTGGAACCTTTAAACTCTCACTTTTCTGCAAATGAGAATAACGCCTAACTACAGGCTCCCTACTGGCCGATGGTTGTTCCCTAACATAATTTCTTTTTCCCCTGTTAATTTCATGTTTCTTTGTTTTCTGTGCTGTAGCAGTTGTTACCGTCTTCACACTTGCCACCCCCTTGTAGCCTCCATCACTTCCGGAATATTCTGGCTTTCTAAGCGTCTCTTGGGTTCTCCTCAAACCACCATGTTTGTCCCTTTTGGCTCTTCCTGATGAACCGCTGGAGTATTGGACATCGGTAGCCTCTTTTCCCCGGGACTCGTCAACCTCCTTGACCGTTCCTGAAAGCACACAGAGTCGCTCAAGGTCCGCAAAACAACGTGGACGGTCCGCGAATGCCAAACGAGATCTCTCCTGGGGAGTCAGTCCTTCTAGAATCACTTGTATCACTTCTGTCTCGGGCAACCCCAATCTTAACACCCGGGAAGCTTTCCGTATATCGCGCACGAAGTCTCCTAACGCCTCTCCGTAGGCCTGTGGGGGATAGAATCTTTCCAACTCAAGCTTGGCGCGTCGTCGAATGGGTAGGAAGAAGTTCAACACCTCCCCATGGAAAGCATCAACACTGTCACCCCGACGCAGAGCCTTGGTGACCAGATCAGCCAACGTACTCCGGCAATACGGGTATATAAGAAACAAGACCTCCCCATCGGACACCCCCGAGAAATCTGCCACCTGCAGAACAAGATCTAAGGATCTAAGAAAACTAGCAACTGCTCCTCATCAAATCCATTCACCACCGGAAATTTCTGGAGAACGCCTGAAAGAGGGTGAGGCAATTCCTGATAGCATACCGCCGCCAGAATTGCACAATTCAAAACAAACAACCATAAAACAAATCCCCACTAAACACCTAACACAAACATAACCTACAAAACATATTAACAAGAATCGGAAAAACTCAAGTACTGTCCTTCCTTTGAGTAGACCCCCGGGTTCTCTAGCGCTGCGGAAACCTGGCCTATCCTGAACCATGCAATCCACGACGGAAGGAGACAAGAGACGAGCAACAATACTACACTCACATAACAGCAAACAGCAATTCGACACACACGCCGTACCAACACATAAATCACAACAACCAACTAACAATCAACTGAAAGTCCTAATTCGGGAATTAAAATACTTCGACATCAACCGGACACAAGTCGGTTCCGGTACCGATTTCCGATCGGGCCATACCGCATCCCATCAATATAACACGCCAAACTCCGACCCCGAATCAACATTCCATCTTCCAGGCCACGCTTGAGACTCCCAGGCCGTACAAGCTATCAAATTTTTTTTTAAACACAACTAACCGCCTCAGTGGTGCGACCCGACTCACAAATTAAACAACTTATAACTAGCCTACACGGGCCTATATCAACTATGTCACACAATCGCATTAATATTTCCGAGTCCGCAAGCCCCGTCACACACCAGGACCCACGGGTTCAAGCCTAGAATGAACCACGCTCTCAACTACCATTTGTGGTAGCAGACTTTATAAACCACGCTCTGCTACCATTTGTAACCCCTCTTACCTTTTATGTCTTTTTTATGAGTATAAAAACAACTTAATTTATTTTAATATTTTTTTTTTTGAAAGAGAAGCCACAAGTTAATTAGGACTAGGCCGGAGCCTAGAGAAGCAAAAATTATGCTGGGTCCAGTATGACGGGACTTGCAATGAAACTCAGCCGTAATAGAACGATAACAATTTATTTTATTTCATGCCCTGCTTTAACATTATTAAACTAGAACAACATGTGTGCCTATTCACAAGTATGAATAAATGTAAAGCATAACAAGTGTGTATAAATATAAAACATAACAAGTGTGTATAAATCTTAAGCATAACAAATGTGTATAAATATTAAGCACAACAAGTGTATAGAAACTCCATGAACACATGTATTTATAATTATAAAATTCTCCCCCATCTCGTGGCTAGCTAGACACGAACAAACACAACAACACACAGAAACATAAAGCACATAGACTCACAATTACATTATTTTTCACACGGATACCCCTGGAATGCACCAGACTACCAGGCAGTGCAACTACAATACTCGGAACCCAGCAGTGATAAAATATTCGCCCATCCACAAACCGTTTTTGCAGAATTACATAAGGTCCAAAACCCCCAGAAAAGGATGAGACAATTATAACTCATAAATAAAACGGGACCGCCCATTTGTCTAGCATTCCACTGATCAATGACCCCTCATGAGCGTATGAACTTTAAGTTCCTTTCACAGTATTAAATAAAAATTGACAGAACTACATCACCGGATTTCAAACAGTGATTATAGAATTCTAAACGTTTACTTGAATTCACAAATTCAGAAGGATTGAAATATCAATCTGTACTTTAACCATCAGAAATTAATCACTCGAGGCTTTACAATCTCAGATAAATTTAGACCAAATGTTTTACCAAAAATAATGAGTACATGTTTTATAGTTAAAGAAAATTAAACAGCAGATACTACCAGTGAAAGTCAATCAACATGTGTTTTGCCAGTTAAGAAAAACAATCAGTATAGCCCTTGTGCAAGGAGCGAAATCAACTAATATATTTCCAGAAAAATAGCAAATTATTTCTATTAACCCCGAATGGCTATATACATATAATTAAAATATAAAGACAATAAGGTGGTGGTGCTCTAGCATCTGTGGCAGCGCGCCAGCATGTAGTTGACAAAATTTGACCGGCCTCCAACCTGTCTGAGGTTGCACCAGCATGAGCCAGAGAAAAACTAAGTCCCCTTTTTGAACCCCAGAAAACGTCCAAAATAAAAAACCCAGGAAAACCCCCAGCCCTTAAATGTGAAACCCATAGTGAAGTTAAAATATATTCATCTCTGTTCCAGCCGGAACAGAGATCCTAACCTGTTCAATACATTTTGTAAAACTAAAATGAAAATGATGAGCAAACTGTGCAATGTGCAAGAGTGAAAATATCTCTGGCACGCTCCCCCAGTGCAGCACACACTTACAGGCAGTGCACTTAGCGTTATGTAATTCAGTTAATAAAAAGTGTACTTGAATTTAACTAGGAAAGTTCTGAGTCGTGAACAGCGGCTTCCCATTCTAGCAGAGAGTCTGCACACGTGGGCACATGGATGCAGAGATATTTAATATGAGCGGGCGCACTGCCGGCCCGGCCCCCAAAGAAAAATAATAGAGTACATATCACCTTATCACAGCTGACACGTGTTACATTGTGAACGAGTTACCATCTCCCTCTTCAGACTTCAGACAGGATCTTGTTCACGGTCCGCAGCTTAGGCAGGTGTACGGCCATCAGTAAGCCAGGTATCCGGCTTAGTTCGAGAACCCTGTTCATTCAAATAAATTAGAGAACTGTTCACTAAAAATGTACACCCGAGTTCAGGTAATTAACCTCATAACGGGCCTCCAACTAACTCTCAATAAAAGCACAATTTTCATTAATAAAGTTTTTGCAACCAGGTTAAAGGGTAGAAAATCAGCCATGGAATAAGTAAATTTGAATAATGAACAGACTTTATTAAACGTGGCGTAATATAAAATCATCAGCAGCAGATCTACATGCTTCGACAGAAATTTGCAGGTTAAACCGCCACGCGGTGAGCGATAATCATTATTTGACCAAAAAATTTAACTGCAAGACACTCACAGCATTAAGAATGTTTTAACATTAATAAAATTTCATCTAGGGGAGTTCTCACAAATAATTCTCTACTGTTAAGCTAATTAAAGAGCTCCCCCCGACAGTCTACTGCATGAATTGACACAGTTCACGACCTGACTACGCATTAACATTTAGTCATTAATTTTTAATGTTGTACACTTTTACCATGACAATGACACTTGAAAAACTTCTCACACTATTACAGTGATAATAAAAGGAGAATGGGCTATATACTGAGCATTAAGTAATTCAGTGAATAATGCGTTTCTCTTAATATAAAACTTGTCGGGCCGCACACACATAATTACGTATTGTATACGTTTGCATATTGTTATTAATTATCCCCATATATATATAATTACTTATAGACACAAAATAATGAAATTCTTACCGGGAGTCGTTTAAGCCTTAGCCAGTCATAAGGAGACAGAAAACTGCGTCGTATAATTCGAAGAGAGAGACGGTTAATTCTCTGAGCCAGGCGGAGTGTAGTCTGCCGCTGCACCCGACCTGGCGTCGACCTCAACCATAAGCTGCGCGCGCAACCGTCCCTTTATCTCGTCGTACAAGGGTCGGCTTAGCATACTCGCGTTCGCGTTATATTACAATAAAAAAACTTTAACTAAAATTTTCGATAGCCGGATTCACCCCGGCACAGCTGTCTGCAACTTTGTCTGCAAGGTAGAGCTTCTAGCTCCAAAAAAGGAGTCACTTTTATTAGGTTCTCATTGTTGTTCCAGAACATGTTCAAAATATGATAAGCAATCTAATACCGAAAAAAGAATAACACTATAACACAGAATGTATGCTATATTGAAAGCGGAATAAAAAAATAATCAAAGGTGACTTGATTAGTAGCGTAGGCCTATTCTTACATTGTTGACAAATCCGTTTGTTGTTTTACATGTGTTTCCACACTATCTTCCCACGCTGCAATCTTGATATGTGTTCTGTCATCACGTCCTGTAGGCCTACAGATAATTCTTTTTGTACCACATTTACAAAAGAATACTTCAGTACCTAAAATTTTTGTTTCTATTAACCCTGCTTTTTCCTTTTTCTTTCTCAATTTCAGTAATACTGCAAATAGGCCTCATTTATTTTCTTGTTAATATATCTGCGTTTATGACGTTTAAGTGCAAAAGTGTTTAGTCGTTACCTATAGACCTACTCGTCACTCTCTCTCACTCCCTCTCCCTCTCTCTCTCTTCTTTTCCCTCTCCCTCTATGTGAAAGTTAATATATGTTACATAGCATTTGTTTCGAAGAATTTAAAACTTTCTATGAATGAAAGAGCGTACACCAATTGACCAATTTACTGACATTAGGCTGAATAATGATGTCCTTTGATACAGTGAATAAGTAGAAATGCTAATGAGATAATCCCCATATGTACGGGAGGATTTTAATCAAGCTTCACGTATTTTGGGCGACGAGTGATGAACCTATGCTCCTTAGGTTACTAATGTGTTCTACTTTGAATTCTTCTTAGTAACGTTTTATTGCCTACTGAAGTTATCAGTACATAAACTAGTGCAGTCATTGAAAGAATTAAAGACTGCCAAGCATGATTCAACCTGTCGTCAAAAACATGTAACTCAATTTAGTTGTTAACTTAATAATTAAATATCTTTATATAAAAAGAGGACGGGCAGTATATCTAGTACATCTTAACGTGTGTACGTTCTTGAGTGTTCATTTTACTGTATGTTACCTTTGGAACGGTTTTCATGTCCTTTTGATGCCAATTAAAGAAATGGCTAAGTAAGGTAGAACTGTCATAATTTAAATTGTTAATTAATAAAAAAATGTTGCCACTTAATGCCGTTAAAAATGTCGTTAATTTTAGAATTTTCTTTTTCTTTTATCTGTCTGTTTTTGCGCGGTTAACCTCTTTATCTGTCGATATACGAATTACTTGGTTTGATATTTAACATAAATCCGTTCTGTTTCCATTTTGCTTACATGACAGATAGTACTTATTTATTCCTTTAGGAGTCAAAATAAGGGATACGGTATTTTATGTACATGCTCTAACTTTTCCAACAAATCTGATAGCAGGTGTTTCATTCCGTAAGAGCCAAGTGACGACAAATGCTTAACTACGGTGTGTACTGTTTTATTCTTTCAAAACCTATTATATAATATATTGTTGTTTCCAGAAGTATCACCTTTTATCAGTTTAGTGCACTACATACTCAGATAATATTCTACAAACATATATAAAAGATATAACTAAGAATAACAAAATATTTCGGAATGATTTGAGCAAGGTTACTCCTTCTCTGCACTTAACAATTTATAATTACGTCAAATATTAGAATAAGCATCGATGTTATCTACTCGTATAATAGAGCTTTAGAAGTCGCGAAACTCATGATTATACGTAACGGACATTTATATAACACAAAAAGTTCGTCAGTCCGGGTCTTCTTTTAAAAGACCAATAGATCTGATTCTCCGAGACTTTAGGTAAACTTGTATATTGCTGAAAACAAATTTACAAAGACCGTTTAAAAATGAGTTCATTTAAATTGGAAAGAAACGGAGCTAGCATCTGATCAATGAGTTACGTTATTGGTAGCAAATTAGTGTTTCAGTATTGTGGACATTGTGTGACGGGGCATTAAAGAAATACTGACTAAACTGCAATTTAGTTACTAAACAAATTACTTTATTGGCCGTTAAAGAACTGTGAAATGTCAGTATTATATTATTGTATTTGAGACAAGGAATTGTTGAATACTGTTTGAGTAAGACAAAAGTCATTAAGAAAATATCTTCTTAGGTTAATGCTGAGAGCTGCTAAGTATTTTTGCCTTTACAGTTCTCATTTGTGTATAAACAGAAAAAACGTGTTTTAGAAGGATTTTTTATTACTTTCAATAAAGCCGTAACTCCAGTGAAACAAGTCTACTGTAAGTTGTAAAATAACGTTTCAAACTTACTATCTGTAATCTACAAGCATTACAAAACTTTTTAACGAAATTACTTTCAAATGGTTTAGCAGTGTCTTTAGAAACAACACTTAAAATGAACAATCCATGAAGAGTTGGAAAATCACCCTACTGGCGGAAATTTAGTGGCGCTGATTAGCATAATTGAAGAAAAGTATTATCCTAAAACGACATTTCTAGTGTGCCTTTCTTACACTGCTTTGTACTGTATTCTATTATACTGTAATACTGTATTCTGAATACTAAATTATATAAGACGAACCGTAAACTATAAACCTGTATTTTCAGACACTAATAACAGATAAATAAAAAAACAATCCTTAGTTTTTAAGCTATTGTTTATTTATTACAGTGATAAATGTAAGTGATGAAAGTAACAAATTTTCTAAGTAACAGATCAAGACAGGTCACGCATAATACTATTAAAAGTAACAGGGATCCTTAATTAACAAAAACACTAGACTTATATTTTGTAATAATAATTAATTAATTAATACTTAAAAGTATTAATTCTAAAATTATTAATTAATACTCAAACCTTATTTCTAATTAGTATATTTGTAATTGTTCCTGACATATATATTACTGATTTTTGACGTGATAATGTCTTTTAGCTGGACATCGTTTGAAACTTTCTGTAACATTTTATTTACCGTCACGCTGTATGACGTCATCATTGCGTGACGTCATCATTGCATGACGTCATTGGGATTGTTGTAAATAAAGGTTTGTTTTAGGCTGGGGGTCATTCCACAAAAATGTAACGTCATCGAAAAATGTAACGCTTCCACACTTTCGATTCCCCACAGTCTAGAAAGCTTTGGTCTCTGTCGTTTTAACATGATAATGTTTGTTATATAGTAAATATATTTATTATATAGTAAATATTTGTTATATGCACATTATACGTTACAAAAGCCTAAAAACATTATCATGCTTCGATGTTTCGGTTTCGCCGAAATTTCTTTAAACTTTTTCTCCACTACTTCAACGCACTAAAACTCGTACTTGATCGTTACTCATACGGTCTCGTTTTAAATTGATTACCGAAATTTAAAAACTAAATTCTTCATATACTGAAACACATAGTCAGCAGGTAACAGAAAGAAGGTATACGGAAGGAGAAAGAGACAGAAAGACAGTGAGAGGGAGAGAGAGAGAGAGAGAGAGAGAGAGAGAGAGAGAGAGAGAGAGAGAGAGAGAGAGAGATTAATAGGGTAGTGTGGTGTGTACAATACTTATCGTCATTAGGTTAAGAGTAACGTCTATTGTTACAAAACTGAAATTAGTTTTGGAGATTTTTAATGAGTGATATACACTCAAATCGACTTTTAACGTTTCTAGTCAAGAATATTTAGCTACTAGCATTGTAAATTAAATTATTTGCTGAACATAGGGTCATCCAGACCGATGCTAAAAGTGAAAATAACTGCAAAACGGAAAATAAAAATTAGTACTTCTAAGGAACACACTATTTCTTATCAAACAGTAGGATATTTCGATTAGGCCTACTTGCTAATGAGAAAATGTGAGTTACAAAGACTACCACGGAGATATTTCATAACTAACTAAAAATTATTGTAACGACAATCGTATCGAACCGTGTAGAATAGCCGAGAGCGTCCCCGACCCGTCCCTCGCCTAGTGAGACAGGTGTTGCCTCGGTCAAGGTCGCGGTTCAAGTTTGTTCTAGACTTTTCAAGAGGCCACTTCAGATACGCATTAGCGTCAGAATTGAGTGGCGTGCACATTGAGGATGGAAGAATTTTCTAGATAGCGTGCGCTACCTATAAAATGTACCAGCTTATGAGTTCAATGGTACTGAGCAATTTCTTTAGCGCGTATCGAGTGTTTGTAGAAGTATTGTCGCGAAGTGTTATTACTAGTGCGGAAATTTCATTGTTAATATTATTATTGCATGTTCAAGTTTTACTTGAATTGTTGTAAGAGACTGTCTTGTTGATTACAAACTGTTAATTGTGATAATTAAAGCTGGTTATTAGTGACTTCATTGGTGTCAGTATTTTGTTTTCCGCTGCACCATACGACGATCAGTGATACCGTCGTAACAATATATTATAAGCGCTATTAGCAACATTGTTACATTTAACAAGTGTAAACAGAAGGCTAAATTTTAGCCATTATTCATGAACACGCGGTACACTCAAATGTGCGACACACTGGTGTAAAAGATGTTCCTGGACAACGTAACTTGAAGTCCACGAGCACTCCTATTATTGCTTACAGAGCTATAAAATACAGTGTCCGTAAAATACTTCTGCGTTAATTTAGTATTAAACGAAAGTATCATACAAAATTTCAAGGACATGAAAATAAAATGTAAAGAAAAGGAACAAATTGACTTTTTGAACACGAAGCTAACGTTTCTGAATACATTCATGGAAAATGTTGTGTGTTTCAGTTGAGTTTTGTAATAGCAAAGGTGAAGTAACGTCTGTTTGATTTTATGAATTACTGGAATATTATTAACGTAGTCTGTGTTGGAGTCCAACCCTTCCACTGAGCTTCAGTACTTCTTACTAACACATCTTCTGTCTATCAGTTAGTGTTGCCTTATACAACCTACGTTATATTTGAATCTTCTTAACCCAGACCAATACAGCAGTATATATTAATCCATAAAACGAATTTTCATCAACGATCTACACTTGACGATGAATTTATCAAAACACATATGAGAATAAGTTTATGGAGCACATCAGGGGTTCACATCTTGTGGATACGGGTTTGGCAATCCCAATGTGCTCTAGCTGGATTTTCACTTTGCTTCAACTGGTCTTGGATGAGACCCCTTCCTTTAGTCTTTTCTGTCTAGTCTCTCTTGACTGCCTCTTGTTCTTTTCTGACCCCGACGCTAATAGAGTAATCGAGAGCTAGGGTGTCTTTCCTATTTTGTGTGGATTAGGATCTTATAGTGCTCACCGATGCCGATATACTACTGACTGGAAGTACTAAGAGACGTTCAGTATCAGAATAACTGATATAAAGCGACCAAATCCTATCTCAGAAAGAGAAGGGTGAGGGGCAATTCTCCTGCCCCCTAAATATGGGCCTTTCGACTAAGGTATGGTAACCCTGGCAGAAGAGTCTCTGGTCCTCCTGGTAGGGGGTTGTACAACAGGCCAGTAACCTGTTCATGTAAAACTTTCTAATACTTGTAGTACCCAAAGCAGCATCGGAATAAGCTCTGCAAACTGTGGCATTAGGACCCTGGCAAAGAGACGTGGGTCGTCCGAGGATGAGATGGGTGGCGGGACAGGTTTATATAACCTACTCCTTGAAGAGAAGAAGAAGAAGAAGAAGAAGAAGAAGAAGAAGAAGAAGAAGAAGAAGAAGAAGAAGAAGAAGAAGAAGAAGAAGAAGAAGACATATTAAAAAGAAAATAGACAAGAACTAACGAGTAATGTTGTTTGTGTCTCTTTTACAGTATGGCAGATTTGTTTGTACTTTTATTACGATTTTTGAGTTGAGGATGTATGACTATTATTGTGAGCAAGTACACAGCTCATACTTTAAAAAGGGATATCCATATTAATATAATATTCAATTTGTATTTTCCTTAGACGGCTTTTAAAAATCATACGCTTATGTTAAAAAGAATGTTTCTATGTGACATTTGAGTTTATTACGCTCAGTTTAAAGTATTGTTACGCAACGGAACAGTCTCGAACAATGGAGTGTGTCGTTCTAAAACTTTCTCAGAACTTTGTCTGCTGGGCTATCTCAGCAGAGCCCAGCTGTAATGTTTGTGTGCGTACATATTGCTAATTTGAGAAGAAACACAATTACTTGACACTTATCATGCGTCAACAATCGAGGCAGTGTTACGTAATACGGAACATTCTCGTACAGTCTTGACAGAATAATAGAATAAAACTGTAGAGGACAAATTATATTTAAACAAACAATAGGCCTAAAAGTATTGTCTCGGCAATATCAAACACGCAAAGACTGGAAATGTAGATAATGACAATACATTTAACAGATATTATGCAATGGATCGTTGTCTCATTATGCGGATCGCAGTCTCTCTGTATAGTTACGAATACCAGCGTTAATAATCCGTATTACTGATACTGTTCATGTAGATAGACGCTGTTTATATACGTAACTTGCATAATTATGCGGTTAGCTGCGTGATCACTAACATCAACAATAATGCTACAATAACAATTAATATTATTATGTAGATATTATTGTTGTCGATAATAATATTACTCTTATTATTACTGTAATAATATTATAGTTAATTACTCTATACATCAATAACATATCACAAATTTTCAAAACGCTTTGATTACTTACTCTTAAACAAGGGGTTGTTCGCCAGAATCTTTCTTTATCACTTTGTCTCCAATCCGACAAAGAGCTTGTGCGCATGCTTACTCCAACGGATACAACACTAATCCGTGTAGCAAGATGGTGAAAATTACCGTTTACTGTCAATAACCGCTCAGTATTCCCATCATGCTCTATATTTCTGTTCGTTTTATTCACAAATATTTGTATTAAGAAAAAAAAATAAAAAAATAAAATAAAAAAGTATATACGAATTTCATTATTATTTGTATTTTATATAATTAATTGTAATATATAATATAAATATTTATTATTTTATTAAAATTATTAATTTTGAAAATATCATTTTTTTGTATTAATCTGAATTTGTTCTGGAAATAATTTATTACTTGTTTTATGTTTAAATATGTCTAAATTTTCCCATAAGGTCATTTTTAGATCTGTGGAAATGTGCTTTGACTTTGACGAGCTAATAAACTGATATTATTGAAATTTAGAAATTTGTGTGTAGCTTGAGTTTTTTATTGAGTGTGTAAAATTAGTTTTTTATTGAGTGTGTAGCTAAATTTGTTTTATATATATCTGGTTTTAAATATGAATATACGGTATATATCTATCTTTAAAACGTTTTTTAGTTTGGCCAACATAAAATTTGTTACAGTCAGGACATTCAATTTTATATACTCCATTTAAATTATGAATTAATTTATCAGTTTTAGGTTTGATTTTATCAAAATCTGTTTATATCATAGAATTGAATGCAGCATATTAATAAAAAAATAATAATATTTTCAAACTTACTAATTTAATAAAATAACAAATATATTATATTTTACAAATAATTTGTGATGTTTTCAATTTGTTTCTTCTGCAAGTAGATAATATTGTATATTCTTTTTGGACTGTTATTATTATTTTATTATACTAAGAACATAGAAAACATGCGTGTTTGACATGACGCTTGCACGCGTATGTGAGCAGTAGGCTTCCCAATTCTCTTGGTATTTCCAGACGCGCTTTCCAGATTACGTTCGACTATTTCACCAACAGACAGTTCAATCTCAGCTACCTGAATAACACCATGTTGCTCGTCTCCTTGTTGCCATACAAATAATTATATAACATATTTTATATACACATATAAAACACTAAAAATTTAGCCTACATATAAAACAGCTGTTTAGAACAATTGATTAAAAAATGTTGAACTTATCTGGTGATGATAGTTAGATTACTATCGAAACATTTCTAATTAACAAAATAAAAAATATATTCTTGATAAAAGTTGTTATTATTATTAATAATAATATAAAGTAACAAAAACATGTGAGCATATATGAATATAAAAATTTTTGTGTACTCACCTCGTACATCTTAAAGAGAAAAACACCCCAAAAGTGCACTTTACAGTTAATGAGCAATGCTGATTGTACGAAAAACTGCTAATCACTATAATAACTTATGAAATTTATAATAACCCGTGTTAAGGACCATCGATGTAACCTTAACTATTTATGTGTAAAACTTAATGTCTGCTCTGGTTGTTGTCATCAGCTCAATAAAAACTGATGTCCTTTTATGTTTAACATATATTTCATCATCATCTCTACTTCACGGATTAGGGTGCACTGTCTGTTCCGGAAAGCATCCGTCCTTGGACGCCCCATACTACGATACCCTGTGCGTTTATAATTCAAGGAAAGTTTGGGAAGGCGATCTTGCTGCAATCTTCCCAAATGCTTACACCAGTTGGCCTTGTATTCCGTAATTCTATCATATAATTTAAAAATTTGTAATTCTCGCCTTAGCTGTGCATTACTTATTCTGTCTCGTAATTTGCACCCTTTGACCAAGCTGAGAAATTTCATTTCTGCTGATGTAACCTTCCCTCTGTCTGTCTGTCTGTGAAAGTACCCATGACTCACTCACATACAGCGCCACCGGTACAGCCAAAGTCTTATAAAACTTAGTTTTGTATTTTAATGTTCTATGAATTGTCCCACATATATGTTTAAATTTATTAAGTTTATTTTCGACATCACAATCAACTGTCGGAGATATTTCGTATCCAAGATAATGAAAACTGGATACCTGCTCCAAGATGCTGCCATTTATCTCTATCTTTGTCCTTACCGGATACTTTCCTCTAAAAGCCATTGCTTTGTTTTATGTGGAGATATTCCTCTGCTAAATTTCTCAAAAAGAATACTTCCCTTTGCAAGTAATTTCCTGTCTGTTGTATAATAACAACATCGTCTGCACATAAAATAATACTAAGTGTACATTGCGGAGAAAGCTTGAAGTTCCACATCTAAAATTTTTTCATCCGTTTTTACTTCCATGTTCCATAAGCAAATGGAAGTATGGTGATGGCAAAAAAAATCGTGTTCGAGATTATTGCACATTCTGATTGTACTACCCTCAAAACATGAGAAAAAGTCATTTTTCGAAAAGTGTCTGTGTGTGTGTGTCTGTGTGTCTGTAGATTTTTTTTCTACGGCAAACGATAACAGCCGAAAATTCAAACAAAATCAAATAATGTTTCGCATACAGCCTGAATTGTAGAGTACTCAAGGCCTATTGTTTTTGGTAAAGATCGGTTAAGGAAAAGGGGTAGTTTACCTGCAACGTCGTTTTTATCAAGGGTAATTTTTTTCTATGGCAAACGATAACAGCCGCAAATTCAAACAGAATCAAATAATGTTTCGCATACAGCCTGAATTGTAGAGTTCTCAAGACTTATTGATTTTAGTGAAGATCGGTTAAGGAAAAGGGGTAGTTTACCTGCCACATTTTATGTTTTAACAAGGGTAATTTTTTCTATGACAAACGATAACTGCCGTAAATTCAAACAGAATCAAATACTTTTTTGCACACATTCCTAAATTATAGAGTACTCAAGGTCTGTTGATTTTGGTGATGATTGGTTGAGATAAAAGGGTAGTTTACCTGCTACGTTTTATGTTTTAAAAGGGTAATTTTATTACTTTTTTTATGACGAACGATAACTGCCGCATATTCAAAGAGAATCAAATAATGTTTTGCCTACGTAACTAAATTTTAAAGAACTGAAGGCCTATTGATTTTGGTGAAGATCGGTTAAGGGAAAGGGGTAGTTTACCTGCCACCTTTAATGTTTTAACAAGAGTAATTGTTTCTATGACGAACGATAATTGCCGCACATTCAAACAGAATCAAACAATGTTTTGCATGCATCCCTGAATTGTAGAGGACTCAAGACTTTTTGATTTTGGTGAAGATCAGTTAAGAGAAAGGGGTAGTTTACCTGCAACGTTTTATGCGATAACAAGGTTAATTTTTTTCTATGACGAACGATAACTGCCGTAAATTCAAATATAATCAAATAAGTTTTTGCATACATCCCTAAATTGTAGAGAACCCAAGGTCTGTTGATTTTGGTGTAGATCGGTTAAGGGAAAGGGGTAGTTTACCTTCAACATTTTATGTTGTAACAAGAGAAATTTTTTAATGACGAACGATAACTGCCGTAAATTCAAACAGAATAAAATAATTTGTTACATATGTGTCTGACTTGTAGAAGACTCAAGGCCTTTTGATTTTGGTGAAGATCGGTTTTCTTAGAACATGGAAGTTATGTATGGGTTCTCCATACCGATATTTTAATCCGTTACGCAATACGCAACATTCTCATATATTCGATAGTGTCGTTCTACAAGCTTCTCAACTAGCCCAGCCGGTGCGTGTTCCTGCCAAGGCCACGCTAAAGTACCCTCTAGAATTTTCGAGTGCTTGTTTAGGACGCATATTATGGAACCCTGCACACTATAAATAGCCACCACCTGCCGCTTGGAAGTCAGTTTACGTCGGCGTAAACTGATTACTCAGTGATATATAATTACCTTAATATCCACTTTAGCGATACACAGCTATACTGTGTATCGCTAAAGTGGATATTAAGGTAATTATATATCATATAATAAGTGATACGGTACGCAAAAAATAAGTGATTACTCAGTGCATTCAAGTGGTTATTAGTGAAAAGTGATTATTGTGTAGTTGACAATTGTTATTGGTGTAGACAAATTAACTTGAATTATTGTAAAAGTGTAATATTGTTGAATAACTTGCTGATTACAAACTATTAATTGTGATAATTAAAGCTGGCAATTAGTGATTTTATTGGTGTCTTGTATTTTGTTTTCCACTGTACCATACGACGATCAGTTAGACAGGCGTAACAGTATTGTCCACATGAATATAACAAAGTATCGAGGAGATACAACAACCTTGTCTAACACTTTTGTTTAACATATATTTATACTTATATATTAAGTATCAATTGTATGTCATAGTGTCATTTGTATTATAAACGTAGCGTTCAGACATATTTTACAGCTATGCGGTTGCAACGGGGTGATAACGGAAACACTTTCAGATTAAAATATTTCCATTGAAGATTATGTATGCGCTATTTCGTTACAATATATGGACACATACATGTACACATGCACGGAGGTACACAGGTACATGTGCATTTGTTAATATAAACATACACATGTGTGTAATATAACTGTACACACGTATATTTTATTATTTTTGCTTATGAGCCACTGTGAAATACGTGTGGTTCAACTGGTTCCTCCCTTATTCCCCTCTCTGTTCCTCCTCTCCCACATCTCCTTCATTCTTGATAGATATCCTTCCCTCCTTTTGTCCAGATGGCACCTGTCCTCTTCTTGAGGTTTTTCTGAAAACCTTTGGCATTTTAAAATTTCTTTTTAACTGGCAAGCATTCTTCAATGTGTTCTTGAGTAATCCGGAGTTCTTCTGTGTCTTTTTCTGTTTTTTGAACCACGTATTTGACATTTTGAGCTTTTTGAAATAGTTAAAACTTACCTTTAGTCTGGCAGGATTCATTCTTTGAAAGTAATTCTTCTTTTTCTAATTACGTCTGTGATTTTATCAACACGTGTGTACAGGTGATTATTGTGGCGTCTACTGTACAGTTCTCCATCTTTTATTAATCCCAAGATTTTCTTAATATTTTCCTCTCTGTGACTTCCAGTTATTCTATCATCATCATTTTCTTGTTCAGAGTCAGACACTCAGCTGTATAAAGTGCACACGTATATTTTGTATTTATTACAATTACTCCACCCTTACTCCACGATTGGAAATCTTATAAATAATAACGTTCTGTTGTTGTAAAAATAATGAGAATGTTTCTCTTTCTATAAGAAACATGAAGTTTCTACTGTACTAAGAGTTCTGTTATTATACAAAATGCATCGGTCCTTAACAGTTACTGTAACACTGCTTCCAGAGTTTTAATCAAATCAGTAAACTCTATTCACAGATTTAATAAAAAAGAGTTACTCTATATCAAATTCAGTAGACGACTTGCAGCTTTCATTAAATATTCTTTACATTGATCGGTTCATTGCTTTCGATATGAATAATAAACACTGCATCAGTCGCACTGAATAAAACTGTATAAAATTAGTCGCATTACAGCTGAATTCTTTTTAAATTGATAATTCGATTTTTTGCCCTCTTAACAATTTAATATTTCGGCGTTATTAATATGAATTAGTACATCAGATAGATATAGCGGCTGAGAGTAAATACAGTAAGAGTTGTAATTTATATTCTAACAATAACGCAGAAGGATCATCATCAACACTCCAAGGACTAGGCCTTAGACCTGTCCCGGAACCCATCTCCTCGTCGGTCTACCGACATCTGTATTCTCTGTGATAACCCAAGGCAGCCTCAGGTAGACGGATATCAGGCAAGCGATTCAAGTCCTCATACCATCTACTTCTGTGGTCTTCAATCTTCTGGTACAATGATACAATATTTAAGTCGCGTCTAATGTCCTCGTTCTTTCTCCGATCCAAGGGAACACAACCTTGCGTCCCTCTTAGAAATTTCATTTCGGCTGCCTGATATATCCTCTACACGTCCCTTTACCAAGAGTCCATGTCTCACTGGACATGTACAGGAATGTGGGGACAGCCACAATTTTATAAAATTTAATTCCGGTATCCTTCATACGTGTTGTATTCTTCAGGTACCTATGAATCGTTCCACAGATGCGTCTAAATTTTGTTAGCTTACTATCCCAATCAATATCACGCAGAAGGATATTAACATACATTTTGTTTACACTTTCACAAAACGAAAAAAATTAAGAAAAAATCTATAAAACGAAAACTTCCAAGTTTGTTAAAATTGATACTACTAGCCGGATCGTGAGGTCGTGTTTGACGGTTATTGTTGTTGTTGTTGTTGTTGTTGTTGACAAACGTTTCGGGCCCACCATCGTTTCGGCGCCAATTAAAATCACTAATTACCAGCTTTAATTATCACCACTAACAGTTTGTAATTAGTAAGTTATTCAACAATATTACACTTTTACAATAATTCAAGTTAATTTGTCTACACCAATAATAATTGTCAACTACACAATAATCACTTTTCACTAATAACCACTTGAACGCACTGAGTAATCAGTTTACGCCGACGTAAACTGACTTCCAAGCGGCAGGAGTTGGCTATTTGTAGTGTGCAGGGTTTCATAATATGAGTCCTTAACAAGCACTCGAAAATTCTAGAGGATACTTTAGCGTGGCCTTGGCATCCACCATCAGTGTCTGGAACAACTGACACGGTGTCCGCCAATTCACCCAAGTGATGAGGTAAGGCTATAATGGGTTTGTCAACAGCAACCGTAGACCACGATCTACCAGCCCGTTTGGTAGTACCAACTCTAACAATGTTGGCGCCGGCCGCGAGAGCTTAAGGACTTGCGTGAATTAGAGTTTAATAAAAGGAAAATCTAATTTTCCATTTTATATAACGTACTCTTATAATACAGTTTCTAAAACAATTGGCATATTTTTAAATTTTGAAGAACAGTCTCAACCCGGAAATAAATACAAGTTATAAAGAGTTAGGGCTTACAGAATCTACTTGGAACTGGAGGAGAATGCAAAAACAATAGGTCTGACTATCAATACAGACAAAACCAAAGCTATGACCCAAACAAGAAAACGTCGAATAGCACAGAATCTAACAATTGGAGAGGAAAACATTGAGATGGCGGAAATATTTACATATTTGGGAGTGGAGATGACAATAGACGGCAGCGAGGAAGGAGAGATAAGAAGAAGAGTCACACTAGCAAACAAAGCTTACTTCTCTTTGTCACAAGTATTCCGGTCAAAAGAGATACACAGGGCGGTAAAAATCCGAATATATAAAACTATTATCCGACCAATAGCCACCTATGGCGCAGAAACCTGGATAATGACAGAAAAAATAACAAACTTTCTCAACACCTTTGAAAGGAAAATTTTAAGAAGAATCGTAGGCCCAATTAACGAGAATGGAGTGTGGCGGATACGTTTCAATCATGAGCTTTATCAGCTGTATAAAGAGCCTACAATAACAACATATATAAAAATCCAAAGGCTCCGTTGGGCAGGGCACCTAGTTAGAATGGAGAGGAGCAGAGCACCTAACCGAGTGTTCAACGGAAGGCCGCCGTCCAGTTGGAAGACCAAGAAGGAGATGGGAAGATGAAGTGAGCGAAGACTCAAGATCGCTACTACATATCGAGAATTGGTAAAGGAGAGGTATGCCTGGAGGCATAAACTGGAGGAGGCCAGGGCTCAAATTGGGCTGTAGAGATTGGAGAGAGAGAGGGCTTGCAGAACAATAAAATTTTTAAGGCGCAAGAACGGTAATATTGGTACAGTAATACGGATTCTGTGTATTACTTAATAAAAGGTGTCTATAATTCTATGTATATTTACTCTTGATTGTGGAACTCCAACGCCAACAGAGAATCTCACTAAACTATCATGTCTCAGTTGTAAAATAAGTCGAGTAGAAAAACTGTAAAATACTGACAAAACAGCGGTAAATAAAACATTTTCTTTATGCGTAAAACCGCGTTAAGTTGATATTGCTTTAATGTACGTAATATCAAGAAGCAAAGAAATATAGAATCGAGAGTTTGAAGTGGTAGGAGACTGTTACGTGTAAACTCTTTGCCTTTAATAATATAATTTGCGTTTTGCACGTAATGCGTTTTGATTTGTATGAATTGATTTCAGTTTTAGACATAATCAAACGCATTGATACGGCAGGAACTGAATATTATGAGTATACTCGACTAGATCGCCCAGTATCGGCTGAATTGGTGATAACATCTTTGCCGAATGGATGACTGCCGCATCCCCAAACAACTGTGAAACTATAAGCCGAAGGGACGGAGAGGTGTGGGTCGTCCGAGGAAGCGCTGGAGTGACCAGCTGTAGACTTTCCCTGCTTGAGACCGGAACAAACCATCCTTGGTTTAATCCTTGCAGATGATAATGATGATGATGATGATCAAACTCATTAAATTTGTTACCGCGTGCACACACAGAAGACCAATTTTCTGTGAACTTGTAAAATTTATTTCAATTCCCCCTGAAGATTGTTACTAAGTAAAACAAAAGTACGTGAAACATACAACTATGAAGTTAATGAAATACTCACAGTGTACATGAAATTTCAGTGTGTCGGTGACACTTAAATAGTTTAATTTTCTACGGTAATATAACTATACAATCATTTTATTTCACTTCAAACTCATCACTCATCTTCGCGATTATTTTACCGTTTATTAAGTGTAAAATTTCCTAAACTACAGAATTTAATGTCAGCAATAGAGAAACTACCGAAAGAGAACAGTAGCCTGTATACTGACATGATACCGTGACAGACCGTTTACACAAAGCAAAACTAAAATGTAAGTAAAAATTAAGATACTGTTACGACGTTCTCGCGGATTGTCGAATTGTACAGTGGAAACAAAATAAGAGATTTTTATGAAGGCACTAATTACTGACATTAATTAGTGACAAATAACAATGAGAAATCAACAATGCACTCTTATACAGTAATTTTTTCCAACAATTAATGCCACCTTATTAGAGTTTTACACTAATTAACGCAGTAATCACTTTCCAATAATCCACAACAATTACTTGACCCTCGCTCTACAATATCGTCAGGTATAACTAACTTCTAAGCCCGCTGTAGACGCTTATATATACCCCGCAAAAGTTCAATAATAATTTTCCAATCTTTCGGCGACCATACCGACATAAATTGTGTAGTTAAAAGAGCTCAAATTGTATGGAGGGTACGTTAATCCACGACCTTGACATAGATGTGGCATTCGCTCGGCTAGTCGAGAAACGTGTAGTATGACGCTCTCAAATTTTCGAGAGAGTTGAAACCCCTACTTCATTTTGAGTAGTTAATACAAAAAGAATATGTCTTTTTGTAAAGAGGGGTTACAAGTTAATTAAAACTAGGCTAAGGCCTAGAGAAGCTAAAAATTGCGCTGGATCCAGTAAGACGGGACTTGCAATAAAAACTCAAGAATTAAATAATTAACAATGGTTTTATTATTCTATCTCATATAATAAAAATAACAAAAACAACAGTGATTTAGAATTCCCCTTTTAAATGGTTAACTAAAGAAGTATACCCTCTCAACAAGGCCACCTGAAAATATAAACTGAATCCAAGAAAATAATTGCTATGTCACCATCAATGAATTGAAAATGTAAAATAATCATTAACCTCAAAATAAAACTCCCATTAAACTATTTCTTAAAATATAAAATTTATATCATATGTTTCTTTTAAAATGCAGTATATAAATTGATGAAGGTAAATAATTTCATTCACAGTTACTATTAATAATTAAAATAATTATTCATCCAATTTAAATGAACTTTAAAGGTGACACTTACTATACTTGTTAAATAAAATAATTAATTTTCATAAAGAAATGATCAGCCACGATTATTGAGATAGAATACTCGTCTACTGGTGTATATAAATTCTAATAGTAAATAAAATCCCTATATCCCACCAAAAGTACAGCAATGCATAATATTTATATATATATATATATATCCCCCAAAATGTACACAGAAATATACAGACATAACACGTTCCACAAGACAAATTACATATACAATAGTATACAAATACACAAAGGTCTCTTGCCACGCCCCTTTTTTTTTATATTAGCCTTCTGATGTATATAAATTCTAAACTTCTTCTTTATAGGAATCCCAATTAGGATTAAAGATTTATTTCTATAAATGTACCCCCATGGTGTGGGTTAATTGCACGTCATGTGTATCACAAAGTATTGCATACAAATGTCCCCAGGACCTAATAAAAATTTAAAAGAAGTGCCTAAGTGGCTAAGTGCTAAAATACTTAATTAAGGTGAGAAATAAAAAAGTTTAAAATAATTAACGCCCCCCAGTTACCATGATTAAAATAAAGAATTTATATAGACTAAAATAGGGCCAATTAATGAAAGGGAAAAATTGCACAATATTAGCACCTTATATAAAAAAAAAAATTTGTGTGTCAGAGACGGACATGTTTCTTCAATTTATAACCAGTCTCAACAACCTTGTTTCAACAACCTTGTATCGACAAACAAGTTGAAAAGTGTTTCGACAGGCACAGCTTGGTTGAAACTAATTTAAAATAACACCTACCTCCCCAGTAATCTTTTTATACAAATGACCTAACCTGATTTTAAAAATAAGAGAAAATATATGTTTTTGTGCATAGTAAATTAAACTTGAGAAAATATTAATAACAAAACTGACTTTAAATCTGTAGCGAAAGCTCTATAAGGAAATGAGTGGAAATCTAAGTTGGATGCTGTGTTGTAGACATGTCAGTCTCTGAACTGACAATTTACTATACATGTATTGAAATTTACAATTAATACTTAGTGTTCACACTAAACTGTCCCATCAATTGGGGATCCAAATGAATGTATACTTGAACGGTAAAACTGATGATTATGTATAACTGGTGCCATGTTGATTCTACGTGTGAATATAAATGGATATTTTTCACCTGCTTATATGTGCCCAGAAGGATGATCTTATTTATAGCGTGGCGATCTCATGATTGGCATGTTGTTGCGGCCGTTGTTCTCTTCGGTGTCGAGTGTGGAGCTTTTAAGATGTCATTTCGTTCAGTGGCAGTAGGACTTGTCTCTGTTCAGTGAACCCGCAGTCGTTAAGAAACTTATCTCATATTTAAAAGAAGTCGATGCTAGATTTTCACACTAAACTCTCCACCGAAGAGATCTTCTACGAGGTCGTGAGTTAGACTTCCATTTTGAGACAAACCTTAACAGAAAATTTTTGTTCGTTGTCCGTTTGTAAGGAAATTCTCACCAGGCCGCAGCACTGCTTTCAAAACCGCTGCAAAATCTCAGCAGACGGCGACACGGATCAAACAATGAAAATTCGAAAACGGTAGCCTCTCCTATCCGCGGGTAGAGAGCAGCACTCCTTATTACATTAACTTTTGTACTGTCTTTACCGTCAAAAAAAAAAAAATGCCAATAAACTCGCGCTGAATCATTTGACTCAGCACACCCTCACCCCAAAAGGGCAACACAGTTGCCCCAACGTTAGATGCCAGGAGGGTACCCTGCAGTGTACCTCTCCCCAAAAGATACCGGTGGACGTCGTGGTTGGGTTGGCTCAGCTGAGCTTGCTCTCAGGAGAACAGAATTCAAAAGGAAAACGAAAGAGACGAAAGAAGATATGTATTATGTAAGTGTGCGGGTGCTGCATGCTGACCTGATCAGAGTCCGCATACAGCACAAGAGAGAGAGCTAAAGACAAAAGAAAGATTCCTACCATGGTAGATCTTCCGATCTCCTGAGGCTCGCCCCATTCGCCTGAACACGACCTCCACATTTAACATGGACCTCCGTCCTATCTTTACGGGAACTATCCCCCTTCGAACGTTTTGGATAGCCCCCGACAACGTTTAAGTTTGGAAATGTGGCTTGTCAACAACTTTTGTTTGTCTCCCGGTACACCCAGCCGGGCCGTCACCGGTGACGTAAATCCTATGATTCGGTATGGCCCCGACCAACGGTAGCGTAGCTTCGCAGCACGTTTGTCGGCGGCAGAGCTGAGTGGGTGGCTTTGGCAATAGACCCAGTCACCAATCCGGAAGGGGTTTGGAATACGCCCCTGATTATAACGCCGACGGACCCGCTCGTGCGCTCGCAGCAAATTCTTCCGAGCCATTTTCCATCTCTCCGCAGTTTTATTATTGGGCTCCCGCGGCAGAAGATCTTCGATATCCCATAGGTTGGTCAACGGGAGTGCGGGCGAGAATCCAAACAAAATTTCAAAGGGCACGGCCTGATGACTGTCGTGTCTGGCCGTGTTGAAGGCTAATTGTAACCACTTCAGATTCTGATCCCAGGTGGTTTGTTGCTCAGCGTGATAAGCAATCAAGGCGGACCGGAGATTCCGATTGAATCTCTCCGCATGGGACGGTTGTGGATAATAAGGGGAAGTGGTTACGTGTTTGATGCCACTGGCGAAACACATACGCCTGAATTCGTTTGAAATAAATTGCGGGCCATTGTCCGAGACAATGATGGTCGGAAGACCGAAATGCTGAAAAACGTGGTTCTGTAAAGCGTTGATGGTCAAACGAGCGGTTGCCTGCCGTAAGGGCAGTAGCCAGGCAAACTTTGAAAAAGCATCTACACAAACAAGCAGGTAAGCATTACCTGACTTGCTACGGGGGAACGGCCCCACGTAGTCAATAAATAACTTTTCCATTGGTCTGCTCGCCACCTCAGAAGATAACAACCCTAGTTTGGTGTTCTGGGCAGGCTTGCTCAAGCCACACAGATGACAGTTTTTTACTCTCGTCGCGATGTCTCTATCCATGCCCTTCCAGATAAAATGTTTCCTAATACTGGAAATGGTCTTCGAAATTCCCTTGTGGCCTCCGATTGGGGAATCATGGTAATAACTGAAGACCATGGGCACTAATTTGCTAGGCAGCACGATTTTAGGTGCTCGTCCTTTTCTTTCTCGACAGCAAAGGACTCCCTTGGACAAGAAATAAGGGGCCTGTACGTTACCCTGCTTAATATTTTGGATGACTTGACCCAGCATTTCGTCGTTTAACTGATGGGGTAACACATCAGTGAAGGCTAACGGAAAATCGAGAAGAACGGAACAGGGTTGCTCAGCTTGGGCATCACTGGGTTGGGAAAACATACGGGATAAGGCATCTGCAACCACATTCTGGGATCCCCTGATGTGTTGCACGGTGAACTTAAAGGATGAGATTTTCACCACCCATCTACCAATTTTACCCAGTTGCCGGAGATGAGCTAGAAGCCATGAGAGAGCCTGATTGTCGGTCTCGAGCAGGAACTCAGCATGTTCCAGGAAACGCCTGAACTTATCTAGAGCGTATACAACAGCTAAACACTCTAGCTCATAAACGGATGATTTACGTTCTTGCTGGGTCAACGTGCGTGAGATAAAAGCCACAGGCTGCCTAGCGTCGTCAATAACCTGGGAAAGGACCGCTCCAAGCGCAACCGAACTCGCGTCCGTCTTCAAAATGAACGGTTTTGAAAAGTCGGGCATCCGCAACACCGGTGGGGAAATGATGGCTTCCTTTAAGGTATCAAAAGCCTTCTGTTGGTTTTCCCCCCATGAAAACTTTGCCCCCTTCTTCCGCAGTTCATTCAAGGGAGCGGCAATTTCAGCGATATTCGGTATGAAACGCCGATAAAAATTTATCATACCGACGAATCTCGCTATGCCTTTCGCATCCCTTGGCGGAGGAAAGTCACGGATGCCTTGTGTCCTCTCTGGGTCTACCGTCACGCCCTTGTATGAAATTAAATAGCCCAAGAAAGAAATACTCTCTTGGGCGAAACGAACCTTTTCGGGATTGACAGTGAGGCCAGCCTCTCTTAAACGACCCAACACCTCTCTTAAATGCCGCAGATGATCCTCGAAAGTCTCACTATACACCAACAGATCGTCAAGATAATTATAGATGAAACGGAATTTGACGTCGTGAAAGACAGTGTCAAGAAGGCGAGTAAGTGTCTGGGCCCCCACAGCCAAACCCATGGGAACCCTTGTGTACTGGTACAAATTCCAGGGTACACAAAAAGCTGTGTATGGTTTACTTTCCTTGGCAAGAGGTATCTGATGATAGGCCGCGTTCAGATCGATAATGGTATAAAATCTGGCCCCACTGAACCAATCAAAGGCCGAATGTAAATCCGGGAGGGGAACAGAATCCACCTCGATATTGGCGTTCAACTTCCTGTAATCTATTACCATTCTTTGTTTGCCACCAGGCTTTGGCACTAAAAATGCTGGACTGGCATAGCTGGAATGAGAAGGTTCAATCACCCCTTGGTCCAATAATTCTTGAACCTTCTCTCGCAGAATGGTCATCTTAGGAGGGGCAAACTTGTAAGGGTGTGACCTCACTATTTTCGTATCTGTTAGACTGATTTTATATTCCAGCAGGTGTGTGAGTCCCAAAGTAGGAGTTAACACCTCGGGAAATTCCTCACACAAATGATCTAAGGCCGTCTGCTGGGATGGAGTGAGATGGTCTCGTGCAGAATCGGGACAAGCTACTTCTTGGATACCCGGCTTAGCGCCCTGGTACCCAAGGAACGGAATTAAAACCTCCCGATTAAATTTAAAAAAACATTGGTGCGCTTGGATGTCCAGCACGAGACCACTTTTTGCGATAAAATCGGCACCAATGATACAATCCACTCCCAGAGCAGGAGAAACCAGAAAAGACCACACCCAAGAAAACCCATCAATTTTGATCTTAAAGGAAGTAACCCGGGAGATAGGCAAGATTTCACGGGATGCCGTCCAGCATATAGCAGATGACTTTTCTGACCTTTTAATTAAACCCTGTCGTTCAAGGTCCGCATGTACCCGAGATGAAATGATGGATCGGGCTGAACCGGAGTCAACTAAGGCTCTGAGCTGACCCCCCTTTACCTCGAGCGACAGAAAGGGGCATACAGAAAGTTGTTGCGAGGTAGCGGACTGGACCTTGATATTTGAAGATGGGGCTTTTAACGGCTGCCTGGAGGTCGACGGAAGTTGAACAGAATTGAAGCGGGGGGAAGACATCCTCCGAAATATCTTCCCCTGTCTACTTAGTTTTTTGGCGCTGGTCTAGACATAGGTGGTGCTGGTCGCGCGCGCCTTCGCATACAATTTCTCGCCACGTGTCCCGGGCGGTTACAATTATAACAAATCACAGTATTTGGATTTGTTTGCTGACGATTTCGAGCTGGCTGGGCCTGTCGGGGGAAGGTAGGCTCTCTGGCCCCTTCCGATGTCTGAGGTCTTGGTTCGGCTCGTTTACTGTTTCCGCTCGCCTGGTCGGTCATCTGCATGGTCTCCGTCATAACGCAGAGTCGCTCCAGGTCGGTAAACCACTGCGGCCGCTGTGCAAAAACTAGTCGCAGACGGTCGTCGGCAGAGACGCCGTCGAGGATGTGTTGGACTACCTCTTCCTCCGACATGACCATTCCCAGAATACGCGCTAACTGGCGCATTCGCAGCACATACTGGGCCAATGTTTCGCCCCGTGCCTGTACTTTATAAAAATGCCTAATTTACTAGTTTATTTACCTACTTTATTTACAAGTTTTAATTAACTTGTAACCACGCTCTGCTACCAAATGAAACCCCTACTTCATTTTGAGTAGTTAATACAAAAAGAATATGTCTTTTTGTAAAGAGGGGTTACAAGTTAATTAAAACTAGGCTAAGGCCTAGAGAAGCTAAAAATTGCGCTGGATCCAGTAAGACGGGACTTGCAATAAAAACTCAAGAATTAAATAATTAACAACGGTTTTATTATTCTATCTCATATAATAAAAATAACAAAAACAACAGTGATTTAGAATTCCCCTTTTAAATGGTTAACTAAAGAAGTATACCCTCTCAACAAGGCCACCTGAAAATATAAACTGAATCCAAGAAAATAATTGCTATGTCACCATCAATGAATTGAAAATGTAAAATAATCATTAACCTCAAAATAAAACTCCCATTAAACTATTTCTTAAAATATAAAATTTATATCATATGTTTCTTTTAAAATGCAGTATATAAATTGATGAAGGTAAATAATTTCATTCACAGTTACTATTAATAATTAAAATAATTATTCATCCAATTTAAATGAACTTTAAAGGTGACACTTACTATACTTGTTAAATAAAATAATTAATTTTCATAAAGAAATGATCAGCCACGATTATTGAGATAGAATACTCGTCTACTGGTGTATATAAATTCTAATAGTAAATAAAATCCCTATATCCCACCAAAAGTACAGCAATGCATAACATTTATATATATATATATCCCCCAAAATGTACACAGAAATATACAGACATAACACGTTCCACAAGACAAATTACATATACAATAGTATACAAATACACAAAGGTCTCTTGCCACGCCCCTTTTTTTTTATATTAGCCTTCTGATGTATATAAATTCTAAACTTCTTCTTTATAGGAATCCCAATTAGGATTAAAGATTTATTTCTATAAATGTACCCCCATGGTGTGGGTTAATTGCACGTCATGTGTATCACAAAGTATTGCATACAAATGTCCCCAGGACCTAATAAAAATTTAAAAGAAGTGCCTAAGTGGCTAAGTGCTAAAATACTTAATTAAGGTGAGAAATAAAAAAGTTTAAAATAATTAACGCCCCCCAGTTACCATGATTAAAATAAAGAATTTATATAGACTAAAATAGGGCCAATTAATGAAAGGGAAAAATTGCACAATATTAGCACCTTATATAAAAAAAAAAATTTGTGTGTCAGAGACGGACATGTTTCTTCAATTTATAACCAGTCTCAACAACCTTGTTTCAACAACCTTGTATCGACAAACAAGTTGAAAAGTGTTTCGACAGGCACAGCTTGGTTGAAACTAATTTAAAATAACACCTACCTCCCCAGTAATCTTTTTATACAAATGACCTAACCTGATTTTAAAAATAAGAGAAAATATATGTTTTTGTGCATAGTAAATTAAACTTGAGAAAATATTAATAACAAAACTGACTTTAAATCTGTAGCGAAAGCTCTATAAGGAAATGAGTGGAAATCTAAGTTGGATGCTGTGTTGTAGACATGTCAGTCTCTGAACTGACAATTTACTATACATGTATTGAAATTTACAATTAATACTTAGTGTTCACACTAAACTGTCCCATCAATTGGGGATCCAAATGAATGTATACTTGAACGGTAAAACTGATGATTATGTATAACTGGTGCCATGTTGATTCTACGTGTGAATATAAATGGATATTTTTCACCTGCTTATATGTGCCCAGAAGGATGATCTTATTTATAGCGTGGCGATCTCATGATTGGCATGTTGTTGCGGCCGTTGTTCTCTTCGGTGTCGAGTGTGGAGCTTTTAAGATGTCATTTCGTTCAGTGGCAGTAGGACTTGTCTCTGTTCAGTGAACCCGCAGTCGTTAAGAAACTTATCTCATATTTAAAAGAAGTCGATGCTAGATTTTCACACTAAACTCTCCACCGAAGAGATCTTCTACGAGGTCGTGAGTTAGACTTCCATTTTGAGACAAACCTTAACAGAAAATTTTTGTTCGTTGTCCGTTTGTAAGGAAATTCTCACCAGGCCGCAGCACTGCTTTCAAAACCGCTGCAAAATCTCAGCAGACGGCGACACGGATCAAACAATGAAAATTCGAAAACGGTAGCCTCTCCTATCCGCGGGTAGAGAGCAGCACTCCTTATTACATTAACTTTTGTACTGTCTTTACCGTCAAAAAAAAAAAAATGCCAATAAACTCGCGCTGAATCATTTGACTCAGCACACCCTCACCCCAAAAGGGCAACACAGTTGCCCCAACGTTAGATGCCAGGAGGGTACCCTGCAGTGTACCTCTCCCCAAAAGATACCGGTGGACGTCGTGGTTGGGTTGGCTCAGCTGAGCTTGCTCTCAGGAGAACAGAATTCAAAAGGAAAACGAAAGAGACGAAAGAAGATATGTATTATGTAAGTGTGCGGGTGCTGCATGCTGACCTGATCAGAGTCCGCATACAGCACAAGAGAGAGAGCTAAAGACAAAAGAAAGATTCCTACCATGGTAGATCTTCCGATCTCCTGAGGCTCGCCCCATTCGCCTGAACACGACCTCCACATTTAACATGGACCTCCGTCCTATCTTTACGGGAACTATCCCCCTTCGAACGTTTTGGATAGCCCCCGACAACGTTTAAGTTTGGAAATGTGGCTTGTCAACAACTTTTGTTTGTCTCCCGGTACACCCAGCCGGGCCGTCACCGGTGACGTAAATCCTATGATTCGGTATGGCCCCGACCAACGGTAGCGTAGCTTCGCAGCACGTTTGTCGGCGGCAGAGCTGAGTGGGTGGCTTTGGCAATAGACCCAGTCACCAATCCGGAAGGGGTTTGGAATACGCCCCTGATTATAACGCCGACGGACCCGCTCGTGCGCTCGCAGCAAATTCTTCCGAGCCATTTTCCATCTCTCCGCAGTTTTATTATTGGGCTCCCGCGGCAGAAGATCTTCGATATCCCATAGGTTGGTCAACGGGAGTGCGGGCGAGAATCCAAACAAAATTTCAAAGGGCACGGCCTGATGACTGTCGTGTCTGGCCGTGTTGAAGGCTAATTGTAACCACTTCAGATTCTGATCCCAGGTGGTTTGTTGCTCAGCGTGATAAGCAATCAAGGCGGACCGGAGATTCCGATTGAATCTCTCCGCATGGGACGGTTGTGGATAATAAGGGGAAGTGGTTACGTGTTTGATGCCACTGGCGAAACACATACGCCTGAATTCGTTTGAAATAAATTGCGGGCCATTGTCCGAGACAATGATGGTCGGAAGACCGAAATGCTGAAAAACGTGGTTCTGTAAAGCGTTGATGGTCAAACGAGCGGTTGCCTGCCGTAAGGGCAGTAGCCAGGCAAACTTTGAAAAAGCATCTACACAAACAAGCAGGTAAGCATTACCTGACTTGCTACGGGGGAACGGCCCCACGTAGTCAATAAATAACTTTTCCATTGGTCTGCTCGCCACCTCAGAAGATAACAACCCTAGTTTGGTGTTCTGGGCAGGCTTGCTCAAGCCACACAGATGACAGTTTTTTACTCTCGTCGCGATGTCTCTATCCATGCCCTTCCAGATAAAATGTTTCCTAATACTGGAAATGGTCTTCGAAATTCCCTTGTGGCCTCCGATTGGGGAATCATGGTAATAACTGAAGACCATGGGCACTAATTTGCTAGGCAGCACGATTTTAGGTGCTCGTCCTTTTCTTTCTCGACAGCAAAGGACTCCCTTGGACAAGAAATAAGGGGCCTGTACGTTACCCTGCTTAATATTTTGGATGACTTGACCCAGCATTTCGTCGTTTAACTGATGGGGTAACACATCAGTGAAGGCTAACGGAAAATCGAGAAGAACGGAACAGGGTTGCTCAGCTTGGGCATCACTGGGTTGGGAAAACATACGGGATAAGGCATCTGCAACCACATTCTGGGATCCCCTGATGTGTTGCACGGTGAACTTAAAGGATGAGATTTTCACCACCCATCTACCAATTTTACCCAGTTGCCGGAGATGAGCTAGAAGCCATGAGAGAGCCTGATTGTCGGTCTCGAGCAGGAACTCAGCATGTTCCAGGAAACGCCTGAACTTATCTAGAGCGTATACAACAGCTAAACACTCTAGCTCATAAACGGATGATTTACGTTCTTGCTGGGTCAACGTGCGTGAGATAAAAGCCACAGGCTGCCTAGCGTCGTCAATAACCTGGGAAAGGACCGCTCCAAGCGCAACCGAACTCGCGTCCGTCTTCAAAATGAACGGTTTTGAAAAGTCGGGCATCCGCAACACCGGTGGGGAAATGATGGCTTCCTTTAAGGTATCAAAAGCCTTCTGTTGGTTTTCCCCCCATGAAAACTTTGCCCCCTTCTTCCGCAGTTCATTCAAGGGAGCGGCAATTTCAGCGATATTCGGTATGAAACGCCGATAAAAATTTATCATACCGACGAATCTCGCTATGCCTTTCGCATCCCTTGGCGGAGGAAAGTCACGGATGCCTTGTGTCCTCTCTGGGTCTACCGTCACGCCCTTGTATGAAATTAAATAGCCCAAGAAAGAAATACTCTCTTGGGCGAAACGAACCTTTTCGGGATTGACAGTGAGGCCAGCCTCTCTTAAACGACCCAACACCTCTCTTAAATGCCGCAGATGATCCTCGAAAGTCTCACTATACACCAACAGATCGTCAAGATAATTATAGATGAAACGGAATTTGACGTCGTGAAAGACAGTGTCAAGAAGGCGAGTAAGTGTCTGGGCCCCCACAGCCAAACCCATGGGAACCCTTGTGTACTGGTACAAATTCCAGGGTACACAAAAAGCTGTGTATGGTTTACTTTCCTTGGCAAGAGGTATCTGATGATAGGCCGCGTTCAGATCGATAATGGTATAAAATCTGGCCCCACTGAACCAATCAAAGGCCGAATGTAAATCCGGGAGGGGAACAGAATCCACCTCGATATTGGCGTTCAACTTCCTGTAATCTATTACCATTCTTTGTTTGCCACCAGGCTTTGGCACTAAAAATGCTGGACTGGCATAGCTGGAATGAGAAGGTTCAATCACCCCTTGGTCCAATAATTCTTGAACCTTCTCTCGCAGAATGGTCATCTTAGGAGGGGCAAACTTGTAAGGGTGTGACCTCACTATTTTCGTATCTGTTAGACTGATTTTATATTCCAGCAGGTGTGTGAGTCCCAAAGTAGGAGTTAACACCTCGGGAAATTCCTCACACAAATGATCTAAGGCCGTCTGCTGGGATGGAGTGAGATGGTCTCGTGCAGAATCGGGACAAGCTACTTCTTGGATACCCGGCTTAGCGCCCTGGTACCCAAGGAACGGAATTAAAACCTCCCGATTAAATTTAAAAAAACATTGGTGCGCTTGGATGTCCAGCACGAGACCACTTTTTGCGATAAAATCGGCACCAATGATACAATCCACTCCCAGAGCAGGAGAAACCAGAAAAGACCACACCCAAGAAAACCCATCAATTTTGATCTTAAAGGAAGTAACCCGGGAGATAGGCAAGATTTCACGGGATGCCGTCCAGCATATAGCAGATGACTTTTCTGACCTTTTAATTAAACCCTGTCGTTCAAGGTCCGCATGTACCCGAGATGAAATGATGGATCGGGCTGAACCGGAGTCAACTAAGGCTCTGAGCTGACCCCCCTTTACCTCGAGCGACAGAAAGGGGCATACAGAAAGTTGTTGCGAGGTAGCGGACTGGACCTTGATATTTGAAGATGGGGCTTTTAACGGCTGCCTGGAGGTCGACGGAAGTTGAACAGAATTGAAGCGGGGGGAAGACATCCTCCGAAATATCTTCCCCTGTCTACTTAGTTTTTTGGCGCTGGTCTAGACATAGGTGGTGCTGGTCGCGCGCGCCTTCGCATACAATTTCTCGCCACGTGTCCCGGGCGGTTACAATTATAACAAATCACAGTATTTGGATTTGTTTGCTGACGATTTCGAGCTGGCTGGGCCTGTCGGGGGAAGGTAGGCTCTCTGGCCCCTTCCGATGTCTGAGGTCTTGGTTCGGCTCGTTTACTGTTTCCGCTCGCCTGGTCGGTCATCTGCATGGTCTCCGTCATAACGCAGAGTCGCTCCAGGTCGGTAAACCACTGCGGCCGCTGTGCAAAAACTAGTCGCAGACGGTCGTCGGCAGAGACGCCGTCGAGGATGTGTTGGACTACCTCTTCCTCCGACATGACCATTCCCAGAATACGCGCTAACTGGCGCATTCGCAGCACATACTGGGCCAATGTTTCGCCCCGTGCCTGTACTTTATAAAAATGCCTAATTTACTAGTTTATTTACCTACTTTATTTACAAGTTTTAATTAACTTGTAACCACGCTCTGCTACCAAATGAAACCCCTACTTCATTTTGAGTAGTTAATACAAAAAGAATATGTCTTTTTGTAAAGAGGGGTTACAAGTTAATTAAAACTAGGCTAAGGCCTAGAGAAGCTAAAAATTGCGCTGGATCCAGTAAGACGGGACTTGCAATAAAAACTCAAGAATTAAATAATTAACAACGGTTTTATTATTCTATCTCATATAATAAAAATAACAAAAACAACAGTGATTTAGAATTCCCCTTTTAAATGGTTAACTAAAGAAGTATACCCTCTCAACAAGGCCACCTGAAAATATAAACTGAATCCAAGAAAATAATTGCTATGTCACCATCAATGAATTGAAAATGTAAAATAATCATTAACCTCAAAATAAAACTCCCATTAAACTATTTCTTAAAATATAAAATTTATATCATATGTTTCTTTTAAAATGCAGTATATAAATTGATGAAGGTAAATAATTTCATTCACAGTTACTATTAATAATTAAAATAATTATTCATCCAATTTAAATGAACTTTAAAGGTGACACTTACTATACTTGTTAAATAAAATAATTAATTTTCATAAAGAAATGATCAGCCACGATTATTGAGATAGAATACTCGTCTACTGGTGTATATAAATTCTAATAGTAAATAAAATCCCTATATCCCACCAAAAGTACAGCAATGCATAACATTTATATATATATATATCCCCCAAAATGTACACAGAAATATACAGACATAACACGTTCCACAAGACAAATTACATATACAATAGTATACAAATACACAAAGGTCTCTTGCCACGCCCCTTTTTTTTTATATTAGCCTTCTGATGTATATAAATTCTAAACTTCTTCTTTATAGGAATCCCAATTAGGATTAAAGATTTATTTCTATAAATGTACCCCCATGGTGTGGGTTAATTGCACGTCATGTGTATCACAAAGTATTGCATACAAATGTCCCCAGGACCTAATAAAAATTTAAAAGAAGTGCCTAAGTGGCTAAGTGCTAAAATACTTAATTAAGGTGAGAAATAAAAAAGTTTAAAATAATTAACGCCCCCCAGTTACCATGATTAAAATAAAGAATTTATATAGACTAAAATAGGGCCAATTAATGAAAGGGAAAAATTGCACAATATTAGCACCTTATATAAAAAAAAAAATTTGTGTGTCAGAGACGGACATGTTTCTTCAATTTATAACCAGTCTCAACAACCTTGTTTCAACAACCTTGTATCGACAAACAAGTTGAAAAGTGTTTCGACAGGCACAGCTTGGTTGAAACTAATTTAAAATAACACCTACCTCCCCAGTAATCTTTTTATACAAATGACCTAACCTGATTTTAAAAATAAGAGAAAATATATGTTTTTGTGCATAGTAAATTAAACTTGAGAAAATATTAATAACAAAACTGACTTTAAATCTGTAGCGAAAGCTCTATAAGGAAATGAGTGGAAATCTAAGTTGGATGCTGTGTTGTAGACATGTCAGTCTCTGAACTGACAATTTACTATACATGTATTGAAATTTACAATTAATACTTAGTGTTCACACTAAACTGTCCCATCAATTGGGGATCCAAATGAATGTATACTTGAACGGTAAAACTGATGATTATGTATAACTGGTGCCATGTTGATTCTACGTGTGAATATAAATGGATATTTTTCACCTGCTTATATGTGCCCAGAAGGATGATCTTATTTATAGCGTGGCGATCTCATGATTGGCATGTTGTTGCGGCCGTTGTTCTCTTCGGTGTCGAGTGTGGAGCTTTTAAGATGTCATTTCGTTCAGTGGCAGTAGGACTTGTCTCTGTTCAGTGAACCCGCAGTCGTTAAGAAACTTATCTCATATTTAAAAGAAGTCGATGCTAGATTTTCACACTAAACTCTCCACCGAAGAGATCTTCTACGAGGTCGTGAGTTAGACTTCCATTTTGAGACAAACCTTAACAGAAAATTTTTGTTCGTTGTCCGTTTGTAAGGAAATTCTCACCAGGCCGCAGCACTGCTTTCAAAACCGCTGCAAAATCTCAGCAGACGGCGACACGGATCAAACAATGAAAATTCGAAAACGGTAGCCTCTCCTATCCGCGGGTAGAGAGCAGCACTCCTTATTACATTAACTTTTGTACTGTCTTTACCGTCAAAAAAAAAAAAATGCCAATAAACTCGCGCTGAATCATTTGACTCAGCACAGAGTCACGTAGTTTTCGTAGCAATATAATAATAATTTCCCAGCATATATTATTCAATGACAGAAATATTTTCTGTATAAACTGTTGTGTTTAACGCTAAAAATTAATACAATTGTTTTATCACATAAACGTATAGGAGAATAACTAACCGTATAAATGATTAAAATAACCGCAGAGATAAGTGTGATAAGCTTAAATAAAAAGCTTGTATAATTGTATTACTATACAAAATTTAACAATGGCATACATAAAGCTGTTAATTTGAAAGGTAACAAATTTCATCACGCAAGCGTGACGGTAAATCCTTTTAAATTCATGCTTTCGGTACCCAAGCTACTTATACATATATGAATAGAATAAAATTTGCCTCTTTTATCCGTCTAGTGACTTTTCCTTTTTTTTTGTATATTTCACTACGCGTTTCTGGACATGTGTCCCATCTTCAGGTGTAATCCCTCAGTAAAGTTCGTCAGATAATTAAAAAAAATTAAGACGTCGTAAATAAATATAAAATATATGGACACGTAACGTTACCATAATCGACTGTTATGCTTACGTTGTTATTGGCCGTGCACTATGGACCTCGTCTTGTAATCTTATCGCTGTGTAGTATAGAGAATTGGACTGAAAATTCAGCTGTTCGTTCGGCATGACTTCTTTGGTGATTTTATTTTTAAAGGCCTTATATGTTTCGAACTAGTTGCCAACACTCGTGCCCTGTCCCTGCGCATTAATGATTATCAATTTGAAAAGGTTCAGGGTTTTCTATATCTCGGGTCATATGTGGACTCTGGAAATGACTCTTCTAGAGACATTGAAAGACGGATATTTTCTGCTAATAGGTGTTACTACGGACTGGTGAAACATTTTAAGTCAAAATTAATAAGTAAAGATACAAAAGCCACCCTATACAAGACCTTGATCAGACCAGTCCTGATGTATAGCTCGGAATGCTGGGTGCTAAAAAAACTAGATGAGCAGAAACTATCCGTTTTGAGAGGCGGGTACTGAGGAGAATCTATGGCCCTGTGAAGGAAAACGACATTTGGAGACGACTGCATAATCGAGAGTCGTACGAAAGGTTTAAAGATCTTTCGATCGTGCAACTCATACAAATTAACAGATTGCGTTGGGCTGGGCATGTGCAGAGAATGGCGGAGGATAGAATTCCAAAAAAAGAGTTATGAATTATTTGTCGATGGGAAGGAGAAGGAAAGGAAGACCGCGTACAAGATGGCTGGACCAGGTTGGTAAGGAGGCAGTGAGGCTGGGTGCAGCAAACTGGTGGACATTGGCCGGGAGTAGAGACCAGTGGGGAAGATTTCTTTTGGAGGCCAGGACCCGGGTGGGCTGTAGCGCCAAGGATGTATGTATGTATTTCGAACTCCTCCACAGCAATCATATATCTGCCTTTTTTACATATATAGAGGGGTTGAACGTTCTTAGACACAAATAGATAAAGGAGGACAACATCATATGTAAACACAAGTTCTACACGGGTGTCCCAAATTTGACGTCTATACAATTGACCCCTGATGAAATAGGTATCCTTTGTTAAAATATAATATTCCTCCATGTATCAATAAAGACCGCATACTTCGAGAAATAATTAGTGCAGAAGCCGCTGTGGAATTCCAACAACACTGCTTGTGTTCCGTGTTTATATATTTTATATTTATTTATGACATGTGTGTAAATTATACGTAACTTTTTTTAATTTTCTGACGAGCCTTACTCAGGGATTACACCTGACGATGGGACATATTTCCAGAATACGTAGTGGAATAGGCCTATATAAAAAAGGAACAGCCACTAGACGGATAAAGGAGGTAAATTTTATTCTATGTCAAATTCTTGTAAAACAAATAATTTTCAGTCGATTTTGAGTTTTATTGATAAATTTTACAATTGTATGCAATACCATAACGAATACAACGTTATAGAGTATAACAGTATAACAGAATAACAGTATAACTGAAGAGTCTGCCTACGTGCAACCGGCTTGGTAGTGATTTAAGATACTCTGTGCAGCCAGACTGTCACGTTAAAGAACTGCCAACATCGTGCCAAATTTATTTCACGATCTGCCAAATTCTTCGTAACATCTGTCAACGCCGATGTCATTCTCGTCGTCAGAGAATTACTAAAGTGTACAGTAACGGTCGTCACTGAGTTGAATACTGAGTGTGCGAAACTTTTATACATGAATAGTTTATGAATTTAAAATGCATAAAACAGAATAACTGACATAGAAACACGGCATATCCGACAGGATGGCTAAACAATTTTTAATATTATATCTTTACTTATATTTGGAGAGAGCCAAAAATGACGATGGAAAATGTTATAATTTAAATTTTAGCACGTTGTCACATTGCCAAACACATTGTTGAAGAGAATTGGCACGGCGACGAACTTTAAACCTATTAGAAAATATTAAGACTAGTTTGTCCTCAGAATTATTATATGTTACTATATGAAACAAAAGTACTTATCGCCGTAATTTTATGACACCTACAAAATTTGAGTTCACTACCAGTGAACAATTCCATATACTATTACCTACTGCATTAAAGTTCATTAATTTTGGGATGCACCCGCTAAAGTAATGTTTGGAATTTCATAAGCTTTATTTGAATTTCATGAAATTTATTTTCTCTTTAATTATTCATCTTATGAGGGATTAATTCATCTTTAATTATGGCATTCTTAAGAGGAGTTAAAGGTGTTCTAAGCTTGACAGTATACGAAATGAGGCCATAAGAGAATAGTTACAACTTGTCTTTACTTTTAGTCTTTAACTTGAATGCGAAATTAAAAGGTTGCAAGCAACTGTGGAAAGAACACTTAGAAAGAATGTCAGATTCCAGACTGGCTAAACAATCTGGAAATACAAACGTATAAGACACAGGTGTGTGGGTGGACCAAACGGGTGGAGGATTTTTGAAAGCAGAACTGGCAGCACTTTGTCTACGCTATGTTGTGAAGCTGATGATGATGATGATGATGTTGATGATGATGATGAATTATTCCTCTTTTAGATGAAACTAAATACGTATAGATCTTATTTATATTTTTCATTATTGTGCTAATATGATTAATGGGTTTCAGTAAGTTAGTCAGATAACAAGGTTCAAAACCGGTTTGACAGACAACAAACAGCAGTAATCATAGTTAATGCAGTAAGCTGCAGTAAATACAACTCCGACACAGTATTCATTACTGAAATTCAAGATGTCAAATAAATACTTAAATGGATCTAAAAATTAAAGAGACTTGAATCGCATTTATCTCGTATGCAATCTGCACGAATGTGTACAATAATACTGTACAATAATTACAATAATAATTATTATTAGATAGTGCTTCTTCTCTATATGACGTGTCTTCTAGGTGACCCAACTGATGTTTTTGAATGATGGAATTTTTTTTCCAGCACATTTTCAAAAGCTAACTAGTTTTCTTAAATTAAAGATTTAAAATTTATTACTTCGTGTGAACGTTTCTTGTTCAATGGCAACATAAGACAACGATATACACTGGCAATTTTCAAGACATTGTATAACAATCTAATAAAGGTTACTCAACCGATGGCATAACGTTTCAGCGAAAAGTCAAAACATTAATATAAAAGAGTGTCTTGAGACTCATTGTTCATTGTGTAATAAAATAGTTAATGAAAAGAAAGCTACCACATTTCTAAAGTTCTAATAAAAATTGAAAGAAAAGTTTATATTCAGCGGACTTCTTTCTTTCCTTTACTTTACACTAATTAAATCTTTTGCTATAACTTTCAAACTCCAATGACTTTTATGTAATCAATACTGTCATGAGATACAAGCATCAAGTTTTTTAGTGTTTATTTAATACCACAGAACGTAATGAACGCAAGAACAGAGGCGTAAATATTAATCTTGATAGGAAAGTACAAGGACCGTGGATAGGAATGTAATCTTGTAGGACCATGTACCAAAATGTCTACTATCAGTGCTTAAACACTGTAGATTTTCGCATGTCGTTCTAATTATATTTCTGCGTGTCATGTTGAGTTTCTTTTAAATACAGACAATCTGTTGGAATATTTAGATTCACTTGAATTCAAAAAGTGTTGATTTTTGTGTGTGACAGATAATAGCAATTCGTATTATTCTTAGTTAATACTCCAGTGATAGTGTTTAGGCAAAGGTTAATAATAATTACTGAATAAACGGTAAAAGCATTTGTGTTTCATTCATTTCTAGAGGCTTTATGCACGAAAACTAAAGCATGAAGTAGAATAATTTTGCGCCCAATTATTCATAAAATGTTAGAATTAAACGCTAAAAATTTTTAAATAACTGTAGCAAAATCACAAAAAGTTTGTACCAATCGAAACAAAATCACAACAATCATAACTGTAGCAAAATTATAACTGTACATTTTATCACAACTGTAGCAAATATTTATTATTTCATTCAACATTAATTTCAGAATTTTTGCCTACCACCTGAGCTAAAAAAGTGCATTATGTTTTAAGTTGTATTGTGTTATGTGTGACCACCTAGTACGTCTTGTAATTGAATAGTACACTATAGCAGCTATAGTAGCGGAAGATCGACTGAATGGTTTAGCTAGTATAAACATTCATTGGGAAATAAAAGTACAAGAAGAAGAAGTTATAGAAGAAATGAAAACATAGCCTCGACGATTAGCATTATGAATGTTGCAATATCCTGTAAGTTCAAAATATTAAAATACATCTTATAAATCTAATTAATCTGTTTATGTATACTTTATTAAATGTCACTTAAAAATTCTCAGATGGTCTTTATGAAAGGTTTCGGCATCAGTCAGTTCTAGGTTAATCGTTAGAAACTGAAAACCCAATACGGCATCAGTAACCCCGCAATGATCCCCTTTTGCATAATAGTCTCCCACATAAATAAATGCAGCTCACAGAAAGGTTACACAAAAAACTGACCAGTGGACAGAAAAAGTTTCACCAGTCCATTTACTACCTCCCACACTTGATTCTCCTATGGCTGGAATGTCTCAGAGGTGTGTTAATTGCCGATATGGTGCAGAGACCAATACGGAGCTCCACCAAGACCCAAACTAGTTGCATTTGTCTCTAATCCAGGGACCATCTGGAGCCTTACCTTGCACACTAGCCAAGAGAAAAGTTTTTAAGTGGTTATCCTTCCTCCACTATTTGTTATGTATATAAATATAATTTAATAATAATAGAATCTTCTGTACATAGATAACAAATGGGTCTCTCACTGAGAGTCCGCCAGAACGAATCCCTCTGGGGTGCCCCCCCCCCCACTGCGCGATTATTCATCTTGTCGTGTACGGCCGCCCCTACTTATCCCCCCCCTAGAGAAAATCCTGGCTACGCCTCTGCTATAGCTTATGTATAAATGAAACGTAATTTTAAATTTACTTCACTGTAAAGATTTATAGTTAAAAATTGTATTGTATCGTTCAAAAAGTAATCAGATAAATCTTAAACTTTTGGCCTATTATTAAAATTAAAAAGTACCAGAATGTTAGGCCGTGGTCGAGTCATGTACCAAACGTTTAAAAATTACCCAAGTTGAAAGCAATCAACCACGACCACAGACCAACATTAAATAATGTTGACTACGGGCACGATAGCCTTCACAATAGATTTAGGTCTATTAACTAATTTGTTATTACCATTATTACTATTAGTAATGCTATTTTCTGTCCTCAATAATCTATTTTGTACTACTAAATCTTCCTGAATATCCATTATCACTCTCACTGTCAATTTGATATATTATTTACACATGATGAGCACTCGGAATAATAATTAGAACTCGGAACAAAACAATTTTTGTATACACAGGTGAAGTGTACTCGAGTGCTTTAAAATATGCAGCAAACAGTGATTAGTAGCAACAGTGATTACCATTTTCAGAATAATCATCGTGGATGACTAAAATTCTTAGGACTATTATAAGTTTCCGTCTAAAAAAACTGACTGAATATGCAACAAATTTATCAAAGAAACTAATTAACCGGCCACGTTTTACGACACATTGTGCCGTAAAATACAATTGTGCTTGAATAAACGCTAACAGAAAATATTCCTAACCGATTTATTTGCAATTTTCTTTAAGTAATATAATTACATAGCATAATTTTTACGCTTTTGTTTATTATATTAATTTTATGTTTACAAAATCTATTAACTATTACCATTCAAAACATCAACAATTGTCTTTGTTTCTTGTGACTTCTGTTTACTAGTTTTTAAACGTTTTAATATCTCTTTATATAAAATTTTAACTCAGAGACTGAAAGTGATTGCGGCATTAAACCAATAAAAATATAATTTGCGATTAAAAATTATTGGGCCTTACTATCATTAATGATTAACACTATTGTCATACAACACAACTTGATAACAAAACATTGTGTGTTTTGTTGTGTCAGATTACTGAGACCGAAACACACAAACGCGCACAAAGTATTGATCTACGTGAGTAAACTTCCGCTCTTTAACCACACCGAGTACAGCACGTGACGCAGAAGACGAGTTAAAAATTGGTTTTCTTGTTTGTCGTACACAGCATCACAACAGATGGTCAACGCAATCTACTGTATGACTCCTTTAACAAGTTACGTAAAAGTTGACTTGAGAATGCCAAGTTTATTCAGAGTCTTTCTCTTACACTAAATTTAGTGTTTAATTTTGCGTATTACACACTAAATTCTAATGAAATGGGATTCTTGTTTTTTACATAATCAAATTTATTGTTAAAATTCGCTGGAAATTATTATGCTTCTAAACTTTATTAAGTTACTCACCGTACTTGTAGATTTAGTTTTCTATAAACTTATGTATTATAAAGTTAATTTAGGCACACATGTAATAAAAGAGACAGGACATGAGTTCCCAGATATAACCAACATGATACTAATAAAACACATACCACACAAAGGAACCATAATGAACATTTGGGAAAATTTACAAATATACAAACACAAAAAACAAAACAAACTAATACCTGAACAAATACAAATCAATACAAAACATGACACAATATTCAAAACACTCAACATCGAAAATACACAAAGTACTAATATGTACACCACAATCACACACAATAATACCAAAAACCAACAGGAAACCATAACAGCAACCAACCAACACACAAGTACTCCACAAGATTCAATTTAAGAAGACTGAGGATGGGAACAATAAGTTTTCCGAAACATATTCCAAATAAGGAAAAAACATCTTGAGGTAAATATATTATAAATATTAAATATATTGTATATGCATCAAGAAACAGACTGTAGCAAAAGGTGTTTGTAAGTTAAATTTTAATGGACTTTAAATTTTTTAATTTTAAAATTAGCTTACAAAATATTTGTTCATTTCCTTGTTCCTTGTTCATTTCAAAATGTTTACTCTATGTAACCTACGATAATAACACCGTTGGGCTTACACTTTATAACTTTATAAATACACAGATGTTTGTAACACTATGTTTCTCTTCTGTTGAAATTATTATTAGCCGCCGGGTTGGTAGGCCGTAGTCCACAGTTGTCGTTATTGACAGACGTTTAGGCCCCACCATCGGACAGCCCCTGACGAAGCGAAATAAGTCTCTGACGAAGAGGAGAATAAGCGGAATCTGGGTCAGGCTATGAGGTAAAAATTTAGTGTTCCGAGTCAGTAGTGTTATACTTATAATTAGAAAATATGCTCTATATAAAGAAAAGTTTGACTCCCTTTCTACAAACATAGCTACCCGTATTGTCAACCACCAATTGCGTTTTACAAAAACTAAATTATCCTACCAACACGTTTGTGTAAAAGTTAGTAACAGTACAGTCTAAGATGAAAAACGCAGGCATTTATTATATACTTTCAAGAATATACACGGATTTTATAGTAATAAAATAAAATAAATATGTACAATGTAATTTAATAGCAACTCAACTTTTAATTAAGTTATTATCGTTATGAATTTAGTTATATACTAATTTAGTGCCATGACTAACAATTAGATATAACTGTGTTACAAATGTATAGATTTCAATGCATCAAATTGTAATCTACTGACGTTAGTTCAACGACTTGGTTTCATTATTTAAATTTTAAAAGCGTTAAAATCTATTCACGCCGCGACGCCACTAATGCTACGACTGGTCACACCGAACAAAGTTCCACTATTCAAAGTGCAGTTGAAGTATATGCACACTTTATAACTTTATAATACAGAGTATGAAATTATCAGGGATGGTGTACAGCTCAACTGTCTCATTAATTTTATGAAACTGTGAAGACATTTTTAATATTTTCTTTAGACTGAAGTTGTGTGGCATAAAATATGAACGTAGTTATTACATTAAAGTTAAGCAAAGTTTATATTATCTTTAAATAAATATAAAAAATAGTGCCATACTGATGATGCAATACATAATTAATTTTTTTAATCTAAGGATTTAAACACAAATATAGAGTGACTGTTGATAATCATTGATTACTTTTCTTTATTGTTTCTACTGTTACGAAAAAAATTACAAGACGTGTATATTACAATACTTTTACATTAAGTTAAATTAATTTTACAATTCATCGAATTCACAGATGGAATCATTGTTAATAAAAATAATTTCGTAAAATTAGCATATCCTGTACTTAGTTACTCCTTTGACCTTTTCGTCACAGGGACACGCTTAGACATAACGTCAAAGCTTAACTAATTCATTTTAAAGCATGTTACATTATAGTTAAAGTATAAATATTTAATATTTATGTTATAATATTTAATATTGTTAACTTATTTAAAAACATTAATCTTTATGTATAAGTCATTCACTCTAGTGTAAACGGTAAACAACACAAAAATGACGATATGTGGTGTGAGTTTGGATCAATGAATAAGTAACATTTTTGAAATATTTGTGTTGAGGTTTCGACAAATTTATTGCTACCGTCAGGTTACTTATCGACAAGTTGTTATGACATCGACTTCGTTGTGATTTTGGTCTTCAAGATCGCAACACTGTGCTGCCACAATTGTCTTCGAAATCGTAATAAAAATGTTTGAAACGTCAATACATAGCATAATATATTTTATAAGACAATTGCAATACACACATAGATATATACGAATGTGGCGTGGGTTCAAATGACAAAAAGGAAAGCGGCAATGTTCAGAAGGCTGAAATACAGTTTCTTCGCAATACTTTAAATTATACATTGCAAGATAGAATAAGGAATGAAGATATCAGAGCAGAACTCGAAGTAAAGGACATAAATGAAATTATTCCAATTTACAGAAGACAATGGTTGGATCGATTACCGAAAGCGGCACCGAACTACAAAGCCATTGGTAGAAGACACGTTGGTCGTCCAAGGATGACATGAGCGCCGGAACAGGTTTATATAACCTAATCCTTGAAGAGGAAAAGAAGAAGAAGTCAATACAAATATATTACAATTGTGTCCATTAATTGACTGAAACTCACAAAATAAATTTGTCAGTTATTCACTCACAGGCAAGTTTAACCTAAAAGAGGATTCGTGAGTAACACAGCACACCGTTCTGTCTCAGAATTTGTTTATAGGCCTACTTTGCATTAATCAATAGAAGAGGTGCCTTCATAATTTAATTTTTAAATCGTTATTAGAATAGATATTATTAATAATTAGAAATAAAAATTATAAATAAAATGCGATTATAAAATACCCGAGGCTCTCAGGAAAAAATCAAGAAGAGGACAGGTGCCAACCTTCTGTACTGACGAAAGGAGGGAGAGATATCGATCAAGAGTGAAGGAGATGTGGGAGAGGAGGAAGAGAAGAAGTAGGGAAGATCCAGTTGAACCAGACGTAGTCTACAGTGGCTCATACGAAGAAAAACGCGATTAGAAATATCGTAACTATTGAAAAATGTTAATGATGAACTAAGTTAATTTACTTGAATCAACGTTAATCACTTTAAGAATTATGTCTTATTGTCAACGTACAAAATATAAATTTACCTTCATGTAATAATTTTGCTGACGATGCTTCAACATTTTTCTTATTTTCTTTACTTATCATTTATTAACGAGATTCTACAATACTTATATTATTTAACTAAGTTACTATTGTTGTTATTTTTGTGCTGTTTGGTCATTTAATAACTATAATAATTGAAAATCCGTTTTAATATACGATACAGAAGTAAAGAGTATCTCTATCTGGTTTAATACTATCATTATAATAAGTTTTAGTGAATGTTGTTAGTCTGCATTTTAGTTTTCCCTGTTTCTAGGTATGTTACTATTTATTGTATGCTGTTAACATTAGTATTATTTCTAATATTACCATTCATCTTCTTCTTCTTCTCACCCTCTTCAATGATTATGTTATATAAACCTGTTCCGGCATCCATACCATCCTCGGACGACCCACGTATCTTCTACCAATGGGATCATCTGTCATCATATGCAGGTGATCCCACCATTGTCTTCTGTAAATTGAAATAATTTAATTTATGTCCTTTACTTTGAGTTCTGCTCTGATATCTTCATATTCCTTATTCTATCTTGCAATGTATAATTTAAAGTATTTCGAAGAAACTGCACTTTAGCACTCTGGATCTTACCGCTTTCCTTTTTTGTCATGACCCACATCGCACTCGCAAAATCAACGTCGGTATTGGAATTGTCTTATAAACTTTAATCCTTGTGCTGTGTCTTGTTTTATTTCTACGATTTCTATAAATGGTACCACAAATATTCCTAAATTTATTTACCCTTTCTCTTATATCACATTCAGATTCACAGCTTAGGCCTACTGCACAGCCGAAATATTTAAAACGGCTCACTTGTTCTAGAGTGCTGGTGTTTATAACTATCTTAGTCCTCACTGGCCATGGTTTTGTTCTTTCTTACAGAAATTGTCAGTGAGTAGTCTCCTGCCAATTCTTGGAATTTAAACATCCCAATGTTTTGTAAATCATCCCCGTTTTTTTGAATAAGAACTATATCATCCCCACATAGCACGAAACCCATACAAATTGATTTGTTAAGCTATATTCCTGAAGTCACTCTGGATTTTCATCCTCTCAACATGTCGTCAATGTATTAAATATATTAAACAAGGTTGGGGAAACACAGCATCCCTGCCTAACTCCCTTATTTATTGAAAGCCTTACCTGAGAGCCTACCATTCCTGATCCAGGACTACAATTGTACTTTTGTAAAGGATCTTTACTGAATTTATTACCAATTATCTACATTATTAATCAACATATGTAGTGTATTCGTAAACTGATGACGTAGTTATATAACAAAGTTTAGTGTCCTCCACATCTGTGTTATTTATTCGTTTAGTAAATAATATTGTTCTAACAGTGTTATCGTATATCCTAAGAAAGGAGAAGTAATTTGAACTGTAATACAAAATCTGTTGAACGAGCCAAAGAATTGTCCAGTTAAACAAGTGGCTAATCGACTTTTAATTACCGTGATAAGATGGCGATATCAGTTAGATTTCGAATTGTGCAGTACCGGACTTAAAGGGGGGCGGACCGCCCGGGGTTCCACTTAGTAGGGGGCCTCCAGACTTGGAAAATTAAGTTTTTGGTAATTTTTTAAGTTTATTTGCAAATGTTATATTGTTACGTCCTGAAACGCAGCACTAGGAGAGGTCCAGGATTTAATCAATCGATTCCAAAGGTTCATATTATTTTGAAATCTACTTTACAACCCAACCTCAGATACAGATATTAAAAAACTTATAAAGAAAAGTTTATTATTAGAAATATATTCATACTAAAAATGAAGCGTAAATTTTTAACAATTTGTATTTTAACTTCTACTTGTGAAAAGATCTTTTCTAAACTGAAACTAATTACAAATTATTACCTCTCAACAATGAGGCAAATTAGACTTAATCGACTAGCAATTTTATCTATTGAAAATAAGTTGGCAAGGAAAATATTTTGATGATGCAATAAAAAAATTTTCCGATGCCAAAACTAGAAAAAGGCCATTTTAGAAAGTTCACCTTATTTGCACTAAAACTGGTAACTGACTTCAAAAAAATTGCCAAGTGTTGTTTGCAGCAATGATAAATTCGTTTTGAAGTATATAAGTTTATTGTACATTATAAAGTATCGTTATAAATTGAATTCAGTCTATAAATAATACTACTTATATTATTTCTTTAAACTTTGTATTTAGAATATTAAAGTGTTTTTACTTCAAACATTAGTACATTAGTAAACATGTTTTAGAGTTTCCTAACTAGATGTATCAATACAGTAATTAGACAATAAGTATATAACAGTAAAGTGTTTCTTTCTATGTATTACATAAAGATAAACTGGATTATAAACACCCGTCTTATTGGAGAGGGGGCCTCAGAAAGAAATCCGCCCCGGGCCTCCAGTGGCCTAGGTACGCCACTGGATGTGGGTAAACAAATGGCCGAGATCACGTGACCCGGTGTAGGGAGAGCGAGTCGGGTTTGTCTTAGGTCAAAGGGTATACACGGGTACGGAGTGTCGTTATAAGGGAATAGTATGTCACCAGACGTGAAGTATGAGGCAAATCTAGTTGATAATGCAGAAGTAACTGCTCTAATGAAGGTTACAAAGTATGTTTTAGTCAGCACTGACACTCCTAAGTAGTCTTCAGCAATTGATATAATTCAATCTGCTTGACAATAATATTTTGATCGCCAAACTGCACAGAAATATTAGACGAATACATACTACTAAAAGTGCAATGCATCAAAAACTTATTTATATTCTACTTATTTATTTTTAGAAAAATCAAAGTCCATTTAAAATATCGGTGTGGAGAACCCATACATAACTTCCGTGTTCTAAGATTTATATTTAAAATCGTTTACTTGAATTCTGTTCGATAATTTCTAACAAGTTATGTGTGTTCCTTGTAAATCGAGTTTTATGTTTGACAAACTGAAATGAAATATTTCCATAGAAACTACTTCTTTGTTGCCGATAATGTAGTACAAATATAAAATATTATCCCCTCCTCCTTCAACTATATTTTCATTTTTAGAAATTTACCCCTCCCTTTCAGCTACACTTTTCGTTTATAGATATTTTATCTACCTTTCTACAGTCGATTATTATGACGTTTTTAGGATACTTTATTTACCAAAATTAAGTACTTTACTCTTCTTAAAACGTAAAACGTTGCTGGTAAACTACACCTTCATCTTAACCGATCTTCACAAAAATCAGTAAACCTTGAGTGCTCTACAACTCGGGCACAAATGAAAAAAATTATTTATTCTGTTTGAATTTGTGGAAGTTATCGTTCGCCATAGAAAAAATTCCACACACAGATACACAGACAGACCGTATTCGGAAAATGACTTTTTTCATGTTTTGAGGGCAGTACTACCAAATTCAACCTTTATCTCAAACACGAATTATTTTCGCGATCACCGTACTTCCATTTCCTTACGGAACTTGGAAGTAAAAAGAACATACATTTAAAAAATACACATATTTGTAATTTTTACTCCTTAATTCATAAAAATTCTTTATTTTTAATTTTTAATAAAATAAATTATATAGCCTATAATTTTTAATAACTTTTAATTAGTACATTAAGAATTTATGAACACAATGGAATATTTTACGCCTAAAAGGATCATGTTATCTTTTACAGGAACTACATTTAAATTTAAAATTTAGGAAGCTAAAATGTATTTTCAGAGTCAGAAAACGTATTTTTGGAAGGGGACGAATTTTACTATCAACTACTCATAATAGAATATAGTCTAAAAAATAATTTGAAAATGCGTTTTATTAGTGAATAAATTAAATTTATATCATGTACTTGAATTAGTTAACTGTATGTCTTATGACAAAGTTTTTAACATTTGTTTCAGAGAGTAAGATACCAAATTCCGTTAGAAGATGTATATTTCCTTCAATGCTCAGTGGTCATTAATATCGTTCACTGTTGTGACAGATATTCAGCAACTACGACCTAGAAAAATAATGTTTACGTTTAAGTTTATGTAAAAGGCCTGTTCTTTTATTAATGGACAAAGTTTGATAGGCACTAGTAGAATAAGACTTAGGTTTTTGCTTATAGGCCTATTCTTAATACAACGTATTTAAAAAAAATGCTTTTCTAAAACTCGTGAGTTTCTGAGCTTATGCTCAAATGAATTTAAAAAACTGCACCCTGAATTTTATTTAATTTTATTGTACAAACAATGCAAGGCTCTGAAGCAAATTTTTTGAACTCAACAGTGAAAGTGACTAAAAGTTACCAGCTTTGAAATTTTAATAGTTTAGATTTTATGCAATTACAACTATGAAAAAATAAAATATTGGTATGGAGAACCATACATGTCTTCCATGTTCTAATATTTATATTTAAAATCATTTACTTGAATTTGGTTTGATAATTTATAAACGAATATCACCCAACCTCAAACTATTTTTACTACTTATAGATATTTTTGTTATTATGGGGTAGTCGTTTAATATAATGTTATTTTAGAGTCACGTTATCTACAAAAATTAGGTCCTTTATTCTTATAAATAAAGTAAACTACGCAGATAATCATCCCACCTCCTCAACCGATCCCCACCATTAATGATGTTACACTTTCATAGAGTAACAGTTTTATCAAATGTAATTTCTGAGGTATCTTATCCTTCAAAATTAAATATTCGTAATTTACTTGATTTCAGTATAGCAATTAAAACAAAAGCATCCTCTCCCCCTTCAACTACATACTACATTTATAATTATCTCATTTACCATTTTACGGTGGATTAATATGACTTTATTTTGGGGGCACTAATTTATTAAAATTAAGTACTTTACTCTTGTTAAAACACAACAAAACAATGCAGGTAAACTATCCCTCCCTCATAACCAAACAACCTGGTTGCCTGGCAACAAAATTATTTTATATTTAAGAATTACCATTGTTTGAAAAAGTTTAAATAAATTTTTAAGTACTTTTGTTAAAACGTAAAACGTTGCCGGTAAATTACCCCTTTCCCTTAACCGATCTTCACCAAAATTAGTAGGCCTTGAGTCCTCTGCAACTTGGGCATAAATGCATTAAATTATTTGATTCTGTTTGAATTTGCGGTAGTTATCGTTTCTCATAGAAAATATTCTACACACAAAGAAACACACAGACACTTTACGGAAAATGACTTTTCTTCATGTTTTGTGGGTAGTACAATCAGAATCAGCCCTTCTCTCGAACACGATTTTTTTCGCGATAACCATACTTCCATTTTGGAACCATACGGAACATGGAGTAAAAAAATAAACTAGTTATTTGGTATTTATTTTGTTATAGTCAAGAAGGTAACTATGGAAACGGAAAGAATATAGTCATGTATATCTAAAATTTAACAAATGACGATACAATTAATATATCATCTTACATTACAATACAAATTAAATAAACGGTACCAGGAAAGTTGTGCAGATTTTGCCCGTCTTCTGCAGACGCTGATAATGTTAAAATATTTTTACAAATGTTGTTTTAAAATTCTAGTGAGTGTTTTGCAAATAATTGTAGCCACTGAAATTTAATTGGTTTATTCATGTGGCCACAGAGAGGTGTCTAAGACTTTCCATAAGTGTGAACTACATGTCCTCAGAAACAAATGTTTCAAAATCGCGCTATGGGATTTGCAAATGCACGATCGGTCAAAAATTTTGTTGACATGACCACATACAAATCAGGTTACGGGGAACTTGTAAACTATATTTCGACGACACGTTTGATCTTTGGTCTACGTGTGTAGGGAATCGTGTATAACTAACTGGTGAATTATTCTTACAATTTGTTTGGAAATAACTTACACAGAAATTTTCTTTGTGTATGTTCTTAGTGTAGAAGTTAAAACTCTCTCTCTCTCTCTTACACACACAAACACACACGCTTGCTCGCTCGCGCGCACGCACTCACGTACCAGTACCGCAAGCTGAAAGTGCTAAGTACCTTGGGATGCATCTGGACAGGAGACTAACGTGGAAAAAACATGTAACACCTAAGAAGATTGAACTTAATCACAAGGTCACAAACATCTACTGGCTGATAGGTAGAAAATCACGGTTAAGTCTCGTCAATAAACTGTTGATCTACAAAGCAGTTCTTAAACCGGTATGGACTTATGGTATTCAATTTGGGGTACTGCTAGTACAATTAATATTGAGATTATCCAGCGCTTTCAGTCCAAAACTTTAAGATTAATAGTCGACGCTCCATGGTTTGTCTCCAACAACTCTATACATCGCGACGTCAAAGTTCCAACCGTGAGAGAAGAAATCATGCTCCTCTGCAGGACTCACATCTCCAAACTAGAACAGCATCCTAACCACCTGGCAATTAATTTGTTAGACAACAGTGAAGATATTTATAGACTAAAAAGGCACAAACTATTAGACTTACCATTCAGGTTTAACTAATAATATATTCTCTGTATTATCTGTATTGTAATGACTGTGATAACTGTTCTGTTCTGTATGTTTTGTATTCGTATCATTATTAAGTGTTAATGTCAACCTGTATATGTGCTTTATGGGCCCGGTGTTTAACACTTGAACTTATTGTATCATGCCAGCAGCAAGTGGAAGTGATTTTTGTTCATTTGTTTACATGTTTTTGTCATTTAGTTTTGTAATTTGTGAACCTCTTTAATCTATTATCAAAAACAAGAAGAGCTGTCAATGGTCAGCTCTTCATAATCCTATATGTGTGTTGTCACCCAATTTGTTAAATGTTTGCTTAGTCGAACAGATTACACATCTCCAATAAATTAAAAAAAAAAATTAAATAAAAAATTTGTATTATACACGGCCCTGGAACTTAGTCTCAAAATACTAGTAGGTTACGTACTTAATTGCGTTAAAACATAAGGCACTACTGGTAACGATGTAGTTTCATAAACCCAAATACTGTGACACTTGCTTGCCTACACAAAATCTTACAATAATGACGTAACATAACAAATTTAATCTAGATTTAGTTATGATACCACTATATTGCTATATATCACTTTGACTACAAATCTGAAAGCATTTGTTCGAATAAAAAGTGTTATATAATTAAATAAAATTAAATAATTATAAATATAATATAACGCTGTAGACTCGGAACACAAGTTTTTTATTGGTAAAAATATAAACTTTTTACCTTGTAGCGTGAACCAGTTTTCGCTTATTATAAGCTTCGTCAGAGGCTGCTATTGGGAACACTGTCCGTATCATTCTTGGCGACGTGGCGGTGCTATTATTTGAACGATCGATGTTGTGTGTGTGGGGTGTGATACGTTCGAATAATATGTGTGATTTGAATTGTGTCTGTTCATTTAGGATATCGTTTTTATGTGTTTTTATGTACGAAAACTGGTTCAGGCTCTAAGGTAAAAATTTTACATTTTTACCAATAAAAAACTTGTGTTCCGTCTCGGTAGTGTTATACTCATAATTGGTTAATCAACGGACACGTCATGGACAACAAAATCTAAGAATAAAATTATATGATATATTTCTAATCGTCAGTTTTATAAATTCAATTTTTTGCGATGTTTAATAGTGAACTTTATAAAATACGCAAGTCTGTACAGACTTCAGCCGTAAGTGTACGCAATGCGCAAACAGTAATGAAAGAAAGGGATGTTGTGTAAAACATTTTTCAGATCTGCAACTCTGAAATAATAGTAAACACTGGGAAGACACAAGACTGAAGAAATTTTAGTAAATAAAGGAGTAAGGCAGGGATGTAGTATTTTATATATAATGTAAAAGAGCGAAGCCAACTACCACGGATTTGACTATACACGCACACTCATATCATCCTTGCACACACAAAATAGAGCCGTTTAATGCATTTGTGCACAGATTATTGAATGAACCATTGAGCCGTAAAGATTATCGGGATGAAGTAAAGATTATCAAATACATAGCCGTGAAAAATGGTTACAAAAGTGACATGATTGATAATTTGATACGCAAACACAGGTACAAGCAGAACAAGAAGAAAACTGACAAGGATAAAGTTCAATTTGTCTCAGCTGAATATACTAATGTGCTCCCTAACGTAACAAAAAATGAGTTTAAGAAATTAAACATTAATGTGTCGTTTAGAACTATCAATAATTTAAAAAATGTATTTAGGTTAAAGTCTCCAAAAATAATAGAAAATTGCGCACGCGTATACAGGATGCAATGTGATGATTGTGACAAGTTTTACATCGCTTAAACAGGGAGGAGATTTACTGACAGGTTTAAAGAACATATACCAAAAACGATATCAGATCGGCAAAATCTAATTTTGCCTTGCATTTCATAAACGAAAACCATAATTATACTGGATTCGCATAAAATATGATACCCATACACGTTAGCAACAAAGGTGGTTTTATGGATGCGTTAGAGGAATTTGAAATTTACAGAGCATCCAAATTCATAAAGAATGTTTGCTTAACGACCAGCTTCCGTTTAAATCGAATACGCTGTATGAGACCATATTGAAGATAAACGGTGAACTCTGTGATAAGTCCAGTTGAAATGTGACAGTCGAGCAGTGCGCACTGTTTTCGATACTTGCGTGGTTATAACGGTGTTAATTATGTTATTTGTAACAGTTGTGGTTGTGTTATTTATTTGTGTGTGTGTGTGTGTGTGTGTGTGTGTGTGTGTGATGTTTTGACGATTCCTATATAATAGGAGGATAAAAAAATTCTTCACCTGAAGATGGCAATTTATTCCCAAAACATGTAGTGTACAAAATAACTACAAGATCGCAAGACGGATTACAATAAAGAGTATATTATAAATTTTAAATTGTTTTATTGAGTTTGTAATAGAATCTTCTAAACGTGACACATTTGTTTTCATAGTTGACACAGATTTTTCTATTTCAGATATTCTGTCAACTTGTTTGTTCAGCTCACCTCGTATCAGGACGCATTTTGCAGTGGTATCCTCTTGTACGAACGCCTTAACGTCGTCTGCTTGACGACTAAATTCTTTTTTTTTGCCGTCTCTGAGGTGTTTCATTTTCACGTTTACGTTTTTCTTTTAGTCGTTCTTCCATTAGTGCTTTATGTCTTTCCTCTACCGCTTCTCTTTCCTGTCTCTGTTTCTCATCCAGTCGTTTTTCCTTTTCTGCCACCTCTTGCCGGCGTCTTTCCTCTGCTTCTTCTGCCTCTTGTCGGCGTCGTTCCTCGATCTTCAGTAGCATTGCTTTGAATGATTCTATTATCTGAGTGGTATCCATTTTATTTTTATCAACTACCACTAACACCACTCTTCTACGCAGTGTCCACTATTTACACTGTTAACCGTTCTAACCCAGTTCTGACACCACTGTTACGACGGTCTAGTGATCGTCGTATGGCACAGTGGAAAACAAAATACAAGACACCAATTAAGTCACTAATCACCAGCTTTAATTATCACAATTAACCAGTTTGTAATTAACAAGACAGTCTCTTACAACAAATCAAATAAAAATTGTTCGCCCGCAATAAAAATGTCTACTAATATAAAACACAATTGTATTATAATCGTCCCGCACAACGCATATCACTTCGCTACAATACTACAAACCGCACTCCAATATTTCGCAACTCAAACTGAAACTGAACGTCGTTGAGTACTTGTATTTATACCCCGCCGAAATACTAGAATATTCCATACTGCGCATTAACAATAAAGGAAAACATTAGAGCGTAATTCATTGCGGCCATGACACAGTTCGCGCGGCTTCAGCACAGTCTAGCTAATGAGTCGAAAATCACGTACGCCACACACATTACAGCCGGATTCCTCTGGAACATTCGATAAACACGTCGACTGTCCTGTAATGTCGTAACAATACAGATAACAGAGGATGAGTCACAGTATTCTTTACATCGTTTAAATAATATTTGTAAATAGTATCGTTTTAAAATATCTAAGCAGAAAACAAAAATCATGGCTTTTTCGAAAAAGTTTTCAGTCAGATCAAAAATTGTTCTTGAGGAGACAGTTTTGGAACAAGGAACAAGTCTCTGACTTCAATTACGTGGGTTGCACTATCAGTATTGGGAATGACACAGGCCGAGATATCAATACAGAAATATCGAGGTTTCAAATGATGTGCGGTGTCATACACAGAACGTTCAGGAAAAAAACAAGGAAAAAGACAAGGCCTAAATTTTATAAGACAATGGCAGTGCCTGTTTTACTATGTGGATCTAAAACATGGGTTCCTACAAAGAAGATTAACAACCGGATTCAAACTTTCGAAATGAAGTTTCTGAGAAGAACAAAGGATTGCACGAGACAGGCTCGTTTGCGCAATGCGGATATTAGAGAAGAACTACCTACTGGTACTCTCCATAAATACAGACATATGGCACAGAATGGTTATACCATCTGGACAGAACGGAGGATGGACGACTACCTAACGTTGCGTTTCAGTATAGACTCTTTGGTACAAGAGATGTAGGAAAACTGAGAGGGAGATGGAGAGATACTCCGTGAAGACGGAACAGGCAAAGTGCCTACTCCGTGAGGCGAAGAAGAAGAAGACTAAGGAAATCGATTTGGTGCATAGGCCTAAGTAAATTGAATCCCTTAGAATACAATATGCAGTCATAATGAGCTTTCATTATATGCTTATTAATATTGTCGATTTTGTTGGTATACTACTACTACTACTACTACTACTACAACTACTACTACTACTACTACTACTACTACTACTACTACTACTACTACTACAACTACTACTACTACTGCTGCTGCTGCTGCTGCTGCTACTACTACTACTACTACTACTACTGCTACTACTAACAGTATTATTATTTTTATCATCATCTCCTTTTTTATAGAAAAGTATTAATTATAGTAAAAGACTATTTATTTTACAAAGGTGTAGTTATTTCCAGGAATATACAAATTATCATGATGAGTTTGCTGCCTTTATAATCTTACACGATTCCCAACGACGATCAAATTATTTTCATTTTAAATTTCACGAACTTACTTTGATTAAAAGTATAAATACTAAAGACTACTTGTACAAGCCTTTTTATTTGTTATTCGTGTTTGTGTTTTCCGTGCACTAGTAAACAGTCTTGGCCGTGTGAAACAAGGTGTAGATTTGTTTCGCTGGTCACAATTCTCATGAGAGAAATGTCGTTGTCTCCGACAGTGTAGGTACTGGACGTTAATGGTTGCAGGCGGACACTGTCACTACCCTGTGTGGCCGTTCCTGTCCTAACCCTATTTCCTGAAATTGTAGTCTTCCCTACTTACGGAAACATGTTACTTGTGTTGTCTTCATCTACAGAGAATTGTGTAAAGTTTAAGTAAATTCATTCTGTTCCAAAGATCGCAGATGTTTCAACACAGCCACAGTCTTAGAGACTAAAAACTGTATTTTAAGATCGTATCTTTTTTGGTAGTCTAATATTTACAATAATTACCAGGCTACGAATAAAACATATTAAATTTGCAGGGGTAGTCGTTTTCCTAATATCACAATCGTATACATATTAAAAGTAAAAGAAATTTATTATATAAATATTAATAGGCCTAACATTAATTATATTGCAACATAACAAATAGAAGGCATAGTAAATTAGAACAAAATAATATCAGAGTCTTTTATCTGGAGTTAGGTATTTATTTTAAAACAAATTTAATATGGTTTGTGATTTGAACATGAATTATTTATTCTTAAATTTAAATAGTGTCTTTAAAATGGTTTGAATGATTCTCTTTCTTATAGTCTATTTTACTTATTCGACGAATTCCATTGACTTGCTCTGCTGCCGCACTCGTCACCTGCTGCAATAATGACACGTAGAACTCTCGTGACTCACGCACGCACGCCGTTCATCACCGATATAGTTTATCACATTTATCTCAGGACTCGATAATGAGTTTAACTATTATTAATTCAATTTCGGTGTGTTTTACGTACACCTTCCGGTATCTTAACGTATCCTCGCGTTCACCCAGATGTATTTCGGCAAATACACTAATTCCTATGCGGAAAAATCTTGACTATCGAGAGATAGCACTGTTTAATTTATAATTAAATTATTTTCAGTTCTAATACCCAATCGATCTAGCAAACGGGCAACTTTTTGCTAAGACCCATTACTCGTAACCCTTATGTAGAACGTATACTGATACGACAAACTCGCACTGAGACAACGTCTGTTAAGGCCGAGCTGTTAGGTTGAACTGAGCGAAACTTCTTCCGCAAGGGACAAAACTGAATGAAAATTGGAGATTCTGATTAGTTAAAACCCATAGCACGTGATAGATGGGTTAGTTTGATAGATAGACACATGTTCTGCTCAATTTTGCTGAAGACTGCAAAAGCATGTATAGATTTTATCTATAAGTTTTATGACTTTCAGAAGATAAGGATCCTTTAGTAAAGTGAATTCTGTTAAAAATACATATTAAAATAATATGTTTTGAGTATATGACATATGACAAATGTAGCGCTAATTCAGAAGTATGAGCTGTCTAAGTTTCAACTCGATACGTTAATTTACTCAAGAGTCATTCATGTAAATACGAATAACACGAGCACTCGCGCACTAAATTCGCACTTGACATGACAGAAAATAAATTTATGGCCATTTTGACATACAACAGTTAATTACCCATTTATTATTTAAAAACGTAAAGCTATTTTACAAAATTTTAACAAAATCAATTTTCAACATGTCTATAACGTCATAAATTGTATAAAAGCATGTAGTCATTGGTACAAAGACCTTTTTCTGCGATGTTCCATTGCAATATATATATACATTGCAACTTTACTTATATGCGTTGTTGTTGTGTTGTGTTGTGTATGAGTACCTACCTGCTGTCCGATCTTGCGGATTCTTCCGACTAGGGCGTGTGGATTTTGGATTTGAATTTCGCAAGTTGGTAATCTCAAATTTATGGCAACAACACACAAAATAAATTACTTTAAAGGGGGAGAGTTTTGTGAGACTGGTAGGCTTTATCGTACAACAATAAAACGATGAAATATGGGGTAATAAAACGTTGTTTATTACTCCAATAACACACAAGAATAAAATGGTTATTATATTATCAATTATCTTACTGTCTAAACAATGAATCAATGTTGACCAATGTTTTTCAATTGGTTGATAATTGGAAAGAAACTAAACTCGTTATTTGGCGAGTTAATTGCAATTGAAAATTTAATTAATTAATTGATTTAATTTAATTAAATTGCTTTAACTAAATTGAATTTAAATGTTAATAAAACAAAATATAAAAACTCTGGAGTTAATTAGAATATTTTTCAAAAATAAATTATGCGTGACATTCTAATTCACGTCACTTCATTTCTAGTGATTTGACTTCTGTTATACTGCAGTATGAGCTAATAATTAGATTGTTAGTTAAGATTTGTATAGCGCTTTTATATTATTTCTATTTTCTTAACTACAGCTTACTAATGACTTAGACTGCTATACAGATTATCACAATGAATTTATTCTTAATTACTAGAGTCTTTGATTTTTGTATGGCACCTGAATTGTTCAAATTACAATGCTTTTAATTGAAAAGATAGAAAATTTGATGTTGAAAAATAAATAAGTTGATTTTGCTTTCCTGTTATTGAAGAGGATGTTAGAGTTGCTCCCAATTGTCCCTCGTTGATTCCGGTCCGGTTTGCTAGAGAAAGTAATTTGCTTAGAGCTCCTGGATTCGGTCGTTGAGTTCAGAATTCGGCAACACTCTGCTGTCCTGCTGTTCGTTGTATATTTTAACGTCTACGGCTCTCTGCTGGAACTAGTTTCTGTCCCTCGTCGATTCGCACGTCGCACGTCAGCGTGTGTGTGTGTGTTTCGTTCGAGTGGTAGCTCTGCTCGTCAGCTGTTCACCAATTATTTAGACGGCCTCTCTGCTGTATTCTTGAAGTCTGGTCCTGAAGTCGAGTGGATCTCTTGCGTGCTTATGACCACAGCTTGAAGTACACAATAAGCTTGGTTGATGTAATGAAGAGTATCTCGCCTTTGCGCAATAATTACGAGCTGTACAGTTGATCTGTATTTATTGTGTTCGTAATTGCGTGTGTTGACCACGTAGAGTCTTCTGATGAATCTTCACAACTATGGTTACGAGACGATCGAAGAATTACGTCTTTACTTCGCAAGTACTGGCAGAAGAGTGATGTTTCAGCCCGAAAACACCGCGCTGGTCGGGGTTTTGTCAAATGATTTGATTGGCTGACACACTCCCCTACTACATAAAATTTGAATTCCCTTGGTCCGTGAGAATGAAGTTAGATTCCCACAGACGGAGAATTAATATTATTACTAATATTATTATTCCGGCGGAACCAATTTGTCGCTCCGGATTTCCTGTGATAATTTAATTTTGCAATATCTTGGTTGCAAACCAAGTTGTGCTAAATCTAAAATATACAATCTGTTAGAAATTATTATATCTATGACATATTCAAAGCTCATTAATGTAGCTCTATTTTTACAGAAGTTATTCAATTAAATTAATTAACTCTTTTATTTGTTAATTATATTGCGTAAAATTTGCACACGTCATTATTAATATTTCGGCAAACATTTTGGCTATCTTGGATTTCGCCTTAATTTATTAGTTTCCGAGATATTAATAATTAACAGTTTGGGTGTGGCCCTTCCTTGTACAGCGAGCTGATTACATAACGACCACGTGTGCGTCGCTTTACAAAGCATTATTTTCAACGCTCTACATACAAATGGAGTTTTGACTATTACAATTTATTTAAACATGATTTTAGTATGCAGGTGACATATAACCCCAAATAATTAATATTTGGTACTGTTATAATATATATATATATTTAACTTTCTTAGTATTGAGATAAATAATGCTACGATGCTACGTTATTAGTGTCTGAATATGAAATAAAGCCATGCTAGTTCTAGGTCTAGCTCTAGAAAGTACTTGAAGTACGCATTATGCGACACGCCGTAGTAAGCATGGAAAATTCTGGAACACGTGCGGTACCTATAAAAGCGATAGTGTCTGAGTTTGTTAATCAGTTGTGTTAAGCGGTTTCGTTAGAGCGGATCGAGTGTTTGTCGAAGTATTGTGAGAAGTGTTTACTGTGACATAATTAGTGTGGAACTCTGTTACTTGACATTATTACTGCTTGTGTACAAATGTTAGTAAATGTTAACACATTAGTCTTCAATTAGCATTACTCATGTTAATAAAGTTAAACTTTATATGATCTACTTACAAATATCTATTTAGTCATCGCCATCATCACCACTGTAATGAATAGGCCTGGTCCAGAACCTATCTCCTCTTCGGTCTACCGACATCCCTCTTCCCAGTAGGGTGATAACCCAAAGCAGCCACAGGTAAACGGCTATCAGGTATGCGATTCAAGTATTCACACCATCTCCTTCTGTGGTCTTCAATCTTCTGGTGCAATGATGCAATGTTTAAATCGCGTCTAATGTCCTCGTTCCTTCTCCGATCCAAGAGAGGACAACCTATGTCCCTCTTAGAAATTTCATTTTGGCTGGCTGAATCCTCTTGTCCATGTCTCAGTAGCATATGGGAATGTGGGGACAGCAACATTTTTATAAAATTTCATTCGGGTATCTTTCTGTGTTTTATTTTTGAGGTAGCTATGAATCATTCTACAGATGAGTATAAACTTTGTTAGCTTACTATCCCAATCAATGTGAGTTCCATATGAAATATTACAACCCAGGTAATTAAAATGAATAACCTGATCCAATATTTGATTATTCACGATTATTTTAGTTCTTATAGGATACCTGCCCTGAAATGCCATCGTTTTAGGTTTTGTAGCAGAGATCTGTAGCCCAAAGTCTTGTATGATGCTATTGAACGTAAATATCGCTTGCTGTAACCGGTCTTCTGTTTTCTGTATCATTATTTTGTCATCTGCATAACTAATGCATTCAGAAGAATATTTCGCTGAAGTGATATTTCCCAGTCAACTTTAGATGTCCATCACCGAAATATTTTGTCCATGTAGCTATTAAAAAGTGTCGGTGAAATAGGGCACCCTTGTCTCACAACTTTATTTGTAGGAATATCTATTTATTCCTGGATATATTTTACGATATGTCTACTTTTTGATGAATTACGCCTAATATATGGCTACTGTTAAGATCTAGGATTTTCTGTATCGTACATATCGTAGGGCCATACAGACTGTACGACTGTAGGACCACCGTATAGTACGTTCGTTGGTTCTTTGATTTTAATATCCATATGAGTTACGCTAGGAGACTGCAGATTATTTACCAATCCTTTGTTAACTTATTTCTTAATATGTAGATAAGCAAATGACAGATGAAACTAAAACCAAAATATTTAAAACCATTGTTAAAATTATCATGACTTGCGGCTCAGAAGTTTGGACTACTAATAAACACACAAGAACAAAATTAATGACAGCAGAGATGGACTTTTAGAGAGTATCCAGACGTGAGAAAATTAAAAATAAAGTCATTAAAGACAGAATGAGTTTGAAAAATTCAATTGTTGATTTTATCCAAACAAAAAGATTACAATGGTATGGACACACGAAAAGAATGGCACAGGAAAGATTGCCAAGGAGAGTTATGGAATGGACCCCACCAGGAAGAAGGAAAAGAGGAAGACCACCTGTCACCTGGATAGAAGAAATTTAGACTATATTGAGGGAACGGGAAATTAAAGAAGATCTTTGGATGGACAAGCAGCAGTGGAAGATAAGTATTCAATCACTTCTGTAATCTTTGGTTCCGGAAAACGTGTAAACACTGTACAGCCGGTATAATAATACATTTTTTAATATGTTAAAATGCATCAATTTAACGTCAGATATTCCGACAGCAATTTGTAATTAAGAAACACTATTTGCAATTAATTTTTTCTAAACATTTCACATACTAACTAGTACACTACAATACAGTTTGTAATCGTAGGAAGTGTTTTATAGAAGAGTAAGGCACAGATTCACTCAGTGATTAGTCGCACTTTCCACACAGACTCGCCATAAACTCTCTTGCTATTACCGGCTTAGTCTCTACATGGTGTAGTTAACTGCGTATGGCTTGTGGCATGCGTGTTTATTCCAGGTTGTGTTAAAGAAATGAGAATGGCATGCATAACACCTGCAGCAAGGTCTCTACAGCCGGCCAAAGTCTGTAGTTTATGGTGTCCTATTTCTGAAGCGTCATAAAGTACAGAAACTTACATGCGCCCACTTTGGCTTACTGTACAGTCCTTGCTGCATGTATTCATATCTGAAGCATTGTTAAAAGCATACGTAGCATACAACGGATCTTGTTGTGTTCTTGGTAAGTGCTATTGTTGATGCGTTAGTTTACAACAGCACGCATTGTTACCAGACATTGTATTGTTAGCCAGTCGGAGCACAATATGTTCGAGTTTCATGACCACTTTAGTACTTACATTGCGTTCAAGTGTATTAAGTAAAGTGATGAACATTAACCCTTCATGATTTGACTAAACAGTGTTTAAACAGTGAACTGCCATCATAAAAATGTCATATTACTCGTGGAAGGTCTTAAAAGTGCTAAATTACAAGTATTGAATCTGAACTTGGTTATTTAGTAATAAATTTAAGGATTAATTTAATGGGACATAATGAGATGATTATAAAGTAATTATGTTTAAATCTAGTTATGGTTCTGATTTAAAGTAATTTGTATCAAATTGTTACTAATAATAATATTCTTAACATTTACTCGGTGTTTTTTTTATAACATCTTCTTCTTCTCCTTTTCAAGGATTAGGTTATATAAACCTGTGTCGGCACCCATTTCATCCTCGGACGACCCACGTCTTTTCTACAAATGACTTTATAGTTCAGTCCCGCTTTCAGCAATCGATCCTCTGTCATGTTTTTCTAGATGATCCCACCATTGTCTTCTGTAACTTTAAATAATTTCATTTATGTCCTTTACTTCGAGTTCTGCTTTGATATCTTTATTCCTTATTCTATCTTGCAAAGTATAATTTAAAGTAACTGCATTTCAGCACTCTGAATCTTGCCGCTTTCCTTTTTTCTCATGGCCCACGCCTCACTCGCATAAATCAACGTGCGTATTGCAACTGTCTTATAAAATTTAATCCTTCTTTTATTTTCAAGATTTCTATGAATCGTACCACAAATATTCCTAAATGTATTTGTGTTCTCTCTTATACCACATTCAGATTCATAACTTACTGCACAGCCAAGATATTTAAAACGGCTCACTTAATCTAAAGTCCTGGTATTTATAACTATCTTGGTCCTCACTGGATATTTACACTTAAGGGCCATAGTTTTGGTCGTTCTTACTAAAATTGTCAGTGACTGCTCTTTTGGCATTTCTTCTAATTGAAACATAGCTTTAAGTAAATCATCCTCATTTTCTTGAATAAGAACTATGGCGTCCGCCTATAGCGGGGAACCCATGCAAATTGATTTGTTAAGCTCTATTCCCGAAGTCACTCTGGATATCCATGGTCTCAAAAAATAGTTACTAATAATAATATTCTTAAACTATACTCGGTACTTTATTATAATCATCTTTGTAACAATATAATCTTATAGCGTAATATGTATTAGCTCCGTTCTTACACACCTGACAGAGCTATTAGTATTAAGTTTTAACAGTCACCAAATACAGAGTTATGGTTCCTTTATCAGCGGTAGCAATCTCTTAACACCGCGTATACCTCAGCTGCAGTGTACTGTCTTACAGCTAATCCCTTGTCGAAAAGTTTTATGTTTATCCACGTAGCAGGATATAGCCTACGGAACTCAACGTTTCAACATCTGCTGACAAAATTATAAAAATTATATAATTTTGATGTCTTTGTTTAGCAGAAACACGTGCACAAAAATACAATTCGATTTCAAACTTTTTGTTGGATTAAAAAATTACCATTGCCGTAACTATATTTTTCCAATAAGGTTTTATTTAATATTTAATACGGCGCGTAATAGAGGCATTGCCGGTCAGTAAAACTGTTATAGAGAATTTCACATATAAGGAAATGTAATAACGAGTAACCTAGCCTTGGGCCTGGTCACTGTATTGTAACGAGATAATTGTAACAAGTATTATAGACTACATAATGTGAACATTATGAATGTACTCGAGAGGACCGCCCAGTATCGGCTGAATTGGTAGGAACATCTTTGCCCAATGGAAGCGTTGTTTTTTTTATAACATCTTCTTCTTCTCCTTTTCAAGGATTAGGTTATATAAACCTCTGCCGGCACCCATTTCATCCTCGGACGACCCACGTCTCTTCCACCAATGGCTTTATAGTTCAGTGCCGCTTTCAACAATCGATCCTCTGTCATGTTTTGTAGATGATCCCACCATTGTCTTCTGTAACTTTAAATAATTTCATTTATGTCCTTTACTTCGAGTTCTGCTTTGATATCTTTACTCCTTATTCTATCTTGCAAAGTATAATTTAAAGTATTCGAAGAAACTGCATTTCAGCACTCTGAAATTTGCCGCTTTACTTTTTTCTCATGGCCCACGCCTCACTCGCATAAATCAACTGTAGTTGAGTCCTTTACTACTGCATCCCCAAACAACTATGAAACTATAGCATCCCCAAACAACTATGAACTATAAGCCGAGGGGACGGAGAGGTGTGCGAAGTCCGAGGAAGCGCTGGAGTGACCAGCTGTAATCTTTGCCTATTTGAGACCGAAACAAGCCATCCTTGGTTTAATCCTTGAAGTTGATGATGATGATGACTATACATAATATTGTAACGAGAACCCTATCGAACAGCACAGAGCAGTCTCCCCCCCCCCCACCGTCCAGTGTGGCAGGTGTTGCCTCAGTCAAGGCCGCTCTCAAGTTTGTTCCAGATTCTTCAAGAGGCCACTTGTAATACGCATTAGCGTCAGCATTAAGTGGCGCGCACATTGAGGATGGAAGATTTCTAGAAGGTATGCGCTACCTACAAAAAGCCTTAGCAGCCGGCTTGTCAGTTCAGTGGAGTTGAGAGATTTCTTTAGCGCGGATCGAGTGTTTGTAGAAGCGAAGTGTTGTTATTAGTGCGCATTTCTTTATAGTTGACATTACTATTGCGTGCAGACAATTTTCACTTGAATTATTGTAAGAGATTATATTGTTGATTACAAATTGTTAATTGTGATAATTAAAGCTTGTTTTTAGTGATTTCATTGGTGTCTAGCATTTTGTTTTCCGTTGGACCATGCGACGATTAGAGAGACCGTTGGAACACTATATTTTTCTAATAAGGTTTTATTTAATATTTAATACTGCGCTTAATAGAGGTGTTGCCGGTCAGTCAATTATTATAGAGAATTGCACATACAGTATAAGGAAATGTAATAACGAGTACCCCCTAGGCTTGGGCCTGGACACAGTATGCAGCGCATACCCATGAAATGAGTGGGTGTCGGAGTCTGACTGGAGCCCGACATGTCTCATCTATCCGCTACCGTGTGCATTAGATTTCGTAAACAGAACATAAACAACACAATTATGCAACCATGTTTATAATAATAGTTTAATTCTTGTTCTTGTAAGGCCGTTATTTATTCTCATTTTAGCTATTTAGTTTGAGTACACCGTTAAACAAAGATTTTGTCCCGGAGCACGTAAAAGCTTTTTTTGCATGTATTTTTCCCCTGAATTCAAAAATGTTAACAGAATTTTCTTATCACATTTAGTTTTCAAGTTACCACCTCTTAAGTGTTATGTATCTTATGGAAATTACGCAATTATGTTATGGTATTATTTATAATACATAAATTAACAACAAATTTATATTGATTAAGAATGATCAGTTTGATTTGAAAGAAAGTCTAAAATGGCATAGAACAATAAACTATATTAGTCGTAACTGCTGTATGATGCAAATCCAAAATAATGACGATAAAGATGATGTAAGGACTGATCCAAACTTTGAAGCTTCGTGTTCGTCTCCTGAACCACATTTACTAACACAAGGATACCTCAGTGACCTTGTACGAGATCTAAATTTATCAAAAAGCCGGGCAGAACTTTTAGGCTCACGATTAAACGTTTCGAACCACCAAGAAAGAAAAGTATGTATTTTTAGAAATAGGCATAATGACGTCAAGAATTTTTTATAATTTGAAGATGGACTTGTTTTTTGTAATGACGTGTTTTCGTAATGGAATCACTTGGTAATAAGTATAGAACAGAGAAGTGTCATTTGTTTAGTTTATCCTTCTAAAGTTAGTCTGAAAGCAGCGATTCTGCACATCGGGAATAAGCTTCCATCAGTGCCACTAGCTTATACTACGGATCTGAAAGAAACTTACGAGAACATGAAACTTCTGCTGGATAACATAAAGTATAAAGAATTTAAGTGGAATAGTTGTGGTGACTTAAAAGTTATTATTGCTCTCTTGCTACGTCTTCAACTTGGTTTCAACAAGAACTGTTGTTTCTTTGCTAGTGGGACAGCAGAGACCGAAAAAATCATAACGTATAGAAAGAGTGGCCAAATCGAACACCATTAACTCGAGGAAAGAAGATTGTTGTTCTTGCACCACTTGTTAATTCAAAAAAAAATTATTTACCTCCACTACATATAAAGCGGGGCTTACGAAAAATTTTGTGAAACCAATGGGTCGAAATGGACTTGGATTTGCGTACTTAAAAAACAAGTCTCCAAAGATCAGTGACGCAAAAATCAAGGAAAGAATGTTTGTAGGACCTCAAATAAGATACTTAATTAAAGATGACAACTTTGATAGTACGATAAACGAGGTGGAGAAAGTTGCATGGAAGTCTTTAAGATCGTTTTCCAGAACTTCTTAGGAAACTATAAATCCGAAAATTACAAATAAATAGTGGATGGTCGTTTAAAATCTTATAAAATTAAGGGATGAAACATGTCACTGAAGATTTACTTCTTGGACTCACATTTAGATTTCTTCCCACCAAATCTAGGAGCAGTCACCGACGAAAATGGTGAACGGTTCCATCAGGATAATTTGGACATGGAAAAGCAGTACTAGGGCAAGTGGAGTCCGAGTATGCTAGCTGACTACTATTGTTGGATCTTGAGTTCATGAGATCAAGAGAGATGTTCATGAGGCAAAATGTCGTAGAAAATTCAACAATACTACTTTTTAGGTAAGATAATATTGTATTGAGTATGCATTTTAAATACGTAATGTTGTAAAATTAAAATAGGTGTTTCTAAAAACGCTTACAGTACGTGATTGCAAAATTCTAAAACCATATCTGAATTTTGTATTTTGTATCACTGTTATTTTGTAAGAAATTTGTTATAATATAAGTGATGTAGTAAAATAATCAAATAATAGTTATAATTTTCCAGACGTGTGCAAGCTCTTACCAACATGTTTTAGATACCATTTTGCGCAATGCTCTTATTCTACAAGAGAAAATATAATATAATAGCGCTAAGTATATGAGAACCTCGAATACATTGGAATAATAAAACTGAAGACAGTTCAGCTTATTTTATTAAATCTTTGGTAAAACTTACACGCTTCAAAAACAGTAAGTCTCCTACATAAGAGTATTCATGTATTCACAACAGTAAATACAAACGATAGGTCAATAAATATATTGAACCACAATTATAACAAATAACACCTGTAGCATTATTGTTATGCACCAATTATGTTATGTAGTAATTTCTATAAAAATCAATCGCCTGCTTTGTGAGTTTCTTTCGTTATATACTTTATATAGAACGCCAGCAAAAGAAATTGCAAAAAATGCTTACTTAATTTTTTTATATTCTTGTAAAACGTTTTGTTTATAATAAACTAAAATTCTGTTCATCTAAAACTTTGCAGACTATATCTGTAAGAGTCATCACGATATGCTGTGTATAATATCAGTCTAGGCCTAACACGTCGGTATAACGATACTAATGCCATTTTCCAAAGGATTGTGATCGAAGAAATTCATCCTCTTTGTAGGTCGCTACCATGAGAGACGTTTCCCTAAAAGAAGATTTCGCTTCAATTGGGGGTAAATTGCGGTAGAAAGTAGAGTGAACGACCTAGCATTGTGAAAAACATTGATATCAAAGTCACGGAAAGGGATGTCAAAGAAGATGTTGGGAAGGCTGTAATACAAGGAAAGATATGTCACGTCCTGTAGAAGGTGTTGCATACTGCCTATATTAAACAAAGGAGATGCCCACTTGGATCGTAAGCAATGTCGTAGCAATGCATGTGAATGTTGCAAACACAAAACAATGTTTCGAACTTGTAGCTGTTAAGCGTGTGCGCATATGAATGTGTAGCCTTTATGTCTGTCTGTCTATCTGCCTATGCAGATGCATGATGTGTAGTTTTTAGTAACTTCCAGAATAAGGCGTGAACAGGCGCAAACTACAATTGTAACGTTACCCCTACTATTCTAGGCAAAAATTGTTGAAATAAAAGTCAAACATCCATGTAAACATGAAAGCCTGATAAGTGTTAAATTTTTTAACATAAAATTGTTCGTTTTTAAACATTAAATTATTGTACACGAATTACTATGAATTACTATCATTACTATTACTTATTATTAGTATTACTAGTAATAGTAAGTACAGTACTATTATTACTTACTATGTATTGCTATTCGTTACTGCTACTACTACTACTACTAGACTACTACTACTACTACTACTACTATTAAAATTACTACTACTACTACTACTACTACTATTATTAATATTATTATTACTATTACTTTTATACGTGAATTTTTCCAACAAAATTATGGGAAGGAAATCAATGAAGTAATTCGATATCTAGGCCTACACGTAGAAATTCGATTTCAGCAAATTAAAGTAAATCTAATACTCAATGTAATACGATGATATTGTTCATACAATCTAACCAAGTAGGTCTATTATATAAAACAAATAATCTAATAATTAGCTAACATATAATTACCCTATTATATACAAGAACCTCTGTCGTCATTTCAGTATGGGAATAGTACCTTTAAACCTCCTCGACGTTTAAAGAATGGAGAATTAGGAGGACGCTACAACATGGAATTCCGTAATATTATTTGTTACCTATTAATATTTTTTAGTAGGTTTTATCAGTTTTAATAAGTGCTTAAATAAATTAAATAAGTTGCTTTTACGAGCCTATACAATTAACACAATAAATGTCATTTAACGAAATTCAGTTTTTTATATAATAAATTTGTTTAGTGGTTATAATCACGAACAGAAATTAAGCTTTTGCACATCATTATATAGAAAGTTTCAGATTAGTGCTTTCGAGCTTTTCCTTACATAAAGGCTCAAGACCGCTAGCAGGGAATTTTCTATATAATGGTTATATAATAATTTCTATAACAGCTTAATTTCTGTTTGGAATTTAATTTGATGAAAAAAGATTAACAGGAGCAGAAATAGAGTAAATAATGTTAGAGGTCGTTTGAACCGATCGGTAGACATTAATTTTACACATAAAGAACACATACACTTCATGTTATGTAGGACTCGGCATTTGTCATCACCTTGTGGCAAAGAAAATTTTCTGTTATAATTTCGCCTGGGAAGACACCACCAAAACCTCCTCCCTACACAGCAGTACAGTCAATATACACCTACGCATCTGACAAAAGAAACCCTACGTTTCTATATGTCACCAAGTGTAGGTAGAGAAGGAAAGAATCTGCCTCCCTTTGACCTTTTACTCGTAGGTATTGATACCAAATATATGATATCGATTGACTGTATTTCATCCCTATCACTAACGTGGGTTATATTTTCTTCGTGTATAATTTAACACGAATTTGATAATTTAACTTAGAAAAGTTAACGTACAGGGCACTTAGATTTGTGTACAGTATACTGTTCAGTACCATTACTACACTAAGCGAAAAATAACTGAGGTATTTCATCATTTGTGGTTGTAATATATCTATAGTAAGCCTTACGGTTGTAACCAGACCAATTTAGTACCGTTATCTTCATTATATGGTTACAGCATCTGGACAGAATGGAGGAAGGACGACTACCTATAGACCCTTTGGTACAAGAGACGTAGGAAGACCGAGAACGGGATGGAGGGATACCCTGTGAAGACGGAACAGCTGAAATTCATAAAAAAATGTCTGCGTAGCACTATGTCTCAAAAAACTCTGAGCGGACTTACTGCACTAAGTGCGGTAAATAAAACTGCTACATCAAATTGATATTAATGAAATAGTAAACACATATGCATTTCACAATGTAATAAGATGACGGAAGTTTCAAATGAAAGAAAACTAAATATAAAATAACTTGAATTTTATAAGCGTACTACTATTTTTTTAACAACTTTGTCAAATTTTGTTGCTTCCCTGCTATATGCACTTTTTCCTCGAACGAGGCCTTTCGGTTTCGCAACCATTATCAAGTTCTTCCTACAGCAACTTGAGGTTCTGTTACAACAACCAACTTCCTATAGGTTGTTGTCGGAAGAACTTGATAATGGTTGCTAAACCGAAAGGCCTCGTTCGAGGAAAAAGTGTATATAGCAGGGAAGCAACAAAATTTGACAAAGTTGTTATGAAGACTGCTAACATAGAGAAAATAACTGATACTATTTTTTAATACAGTAATCACATTGAGATATTGTTATTTTGCTTTGTAAACGCTGCACATCTTCAAATTATGTTTTTTACATTACTGTATAGTAAGAAATGTTAAAGTGCAGTAACACTGTTTTTGTAAAATAAAATGTTTTTTATCAGAATATTTTCCTTTAATTCCAATCTGAATATTACTCCTATAATAAAACTATTACATATTATAAGGCTATAAGCATATGGAAGAAAGTTTAAAAGGTGAAATAGATTTTTGGTTTGGTTAAAAATACGAGATTAGTTAATAAAGTCTACGATATGTAATTTAGTATAAACATTCGCTGTCTTCATGAATTTAAATTTAATAAAGTTTGTACTTTTTTCAAGATGCATGTACTGTAAGTTCAGGAATGAGAAAATTATAAGTGATTACAAGTCACTTGTCTGATTATCAGTATTTTTTTTACATTGAGAAAAACATAAAAGATACTAAATAAAAAATCAAACTATTAATTGAAAGAAAACTTATATATTATTATTACAAGAAAATACTTATACATCATTCATCATACATTGTACATCATAATGTATACTTATGTACAGGCCTACATCATCGAAGGAACAATTAATATGTGTTTACGATATATAATTTTAGTAGTTGCCACAGCTATAAGGAGGGTTACTATTTACGGGGATCAAAAGGAACAAAAGGTTAGTAGGGAGGGCGCAAAGGATTCCTGCGAAGGGGCCCAGGAAAAAAGAGTTACGCCACTGGTTACAAATTTAAATCCAAGCAAAAATGTATAACTACTACTTTAGAATCAGCATTGTTAGCAATAATGTAATACAATAGGCTTATCCAATGAAAAAATAATTTTTATATATTCAAATAATAAACTAATGCTACGGATGTTTCCTTGCTTGTTGTTTTCGTATGTGTTCATCCTGTCCTTGCACTTACAATATAACGTACTATACGGGTGACGTCTGTATCCCGTTGCGCTGTGCAACACAAAACCTGATAATGCGTACGTAATAGGCTGTATCAGGCAATATGTTGGGCCTAAATGGGTTGAAGGTGATACGGTTACTGTCATTGCTGCTCCCTCCGTTTACTGAATGACTATTATCCGACCTCTTTCCCTGTAACGACCTGCAAGTTGTGCTTACTCTGTTCAACTAAACGACGCAACAGTTAAAGGAAATAGTGACAAAGGTTTGTTACGTTTTGAACATCTCCTTGCGTTAATTTTCGAACAGTATACGCATAGCACACGTTAACCTAAGTAACGTTTATAATGAAAGTAAATAATTAACATTTGTATTCTATTGCATTATAATCGTAATATAATTTATTTACATTATTTATTTATTATTAATTAGTCTTATTTATTTTTTATATTATTGTAATATAATTTAATTACAATTTGCATTATAATTTGTATTGTAATGCATTATTGCATTATATTGCATTATTTGTATAGTATCAAATGTATACAGAACCACAGCTAACACAAAACATAAAACTACAGCGTCTAAGGTGGGCTGGTCGTGTAAGGACGGGGGAAGGCAGAATACCACGAAAATTATTGAATACCAAATCCACGGGAAAAGACCAGTGGGAATACCGAGGAGAAGATGGGAGGACGCGGTGAATGAGGATGCACAAGAAATACTGGAAGTGCGTTCCTGGAGGAGGATGGCTACCGACAAAATAGAATAGGGGGAGGGAATTGAAGGATGCCAGGGCCCAACAAGGGCTGTAGTGCCTTAGGAGAGAGAGAGAGAGAGAGAGAGAGAGAGAGAGAGAGAGAGAGAGAGAGAGAGAGAGAGAGAGAGAGAGAGAGAGAGAGAGAGGACAGAGAGAGAGAGTGAGAGAGAGATTATATTGCATTAAATATTATTTATCTGTGATTTAAGAGTAATTATTTTAAACTGGTAACTAAAAAAGTTAACAATAAAGACGTTCGTAAACTAACCTAATGTAAAACTTACCTTAAACTGTTTTCTGCAATTTTTATTATTTTATTATTGGCGGGTAAATGACTTAATAGGGAAAGCTATTTTATATTCTAAGGTAATCGATCGCACAAATACGCTATTGAAAGGTTGAAATAAACTATACCTATTTGATAGAAAAAAAATTTTTAATTTTTTAAAGAATATATGTGTTACGAAAAAACAAAATTTTTCCTACCCAACGATCGGCACTATACTGCAAGAGAAGATAAGATGGAAGATCGAAGTGTTATAAATGTGGATAAATTGGATGGATATCTACAAAGAGATGGTCGGTCAAGTATTAATTATAGCAAAAGGCAAGGAAACGATCAGTAGTAAGTACAACAGAGAGTGTGCTGACTAACTAGAACGCTAGACAACACGCAAATTTTACACTTCAGAAAAACGGAGAGAGCTTGATTTTTAACACGTTCATTGAAGAAATCCAGCCCTAATTACAATTGACACGGGTGCCACAGTTTCCATTGTGCACCCTGGTAAAAATCACAAGGCAATTTGGCGCTCTTACGCCTTGCCAACAACTACCGGAAGGCATGTAAAAGTGTATGGGGAAAGTGGAGATTACGTTTGCCTTCCTGGGTCTACTTACGTTTGATGAGCAGGTACTCGTTGCAGATATTGTGGATGGAGAAATTTTTAGTGTGGGCATTATGCACACACGTATGGATTCAGAGTCAACTTTGAGAAACGTCATGAGAATCGGGCAGGAAAATAATGCTCTAGAAAAAAGTACAATATTTGGACCATTTGATTTCAGTAGCTGGTGTTAGTATAGATCCTAATAAAGTAGAAACCATTACACCGTAAAAAGCTGCCCAAATGCGATTCCAAACACGATTTCTACTATTTCTTGAGGTTACGCTATTATTAAAAAGTATTTAAAAGGATCCATACTATTGCTACACCATTACATAATCTAACGGAAGATAAACAAACATTCCAATGATCAAGAGAATGTGATCAAGCCTTCAGGACTTTGAAAATTGCATTATGATCTGAACCAATTCTTGCCTTCATATCTTCGGAAGGAAGACTATTGTAGACACAGACGCATACAATACTGGTCTAGGAGCAGTTTTGTCTGAAGCAACAAACGGTGAAACATGAGTAATAGCGTATTACAACAAGGGGTTTTTGGGCCGATCTTGGTAGCAAAAGTGGTGGGTCGTTGCCCTGATTGCCAAGATGTCTCCCTTAGTTCCGAAGTGCTGAGAGGCTATTGGACACAATGAAATCTCTAACCTAGAAGAACGGATGCTAAAATTAGCTTGGGAAAGTGCATATATGAAAATTTATGATGCAAATAGGATCATTTTGCATATGAAGCTTTTCGGGGTCATTTTGATGTCAAGTTCATATATTACACAGACAATGGACATTCATATTATATTGGTAGATGGTTAAGTTTGGTTGTTATCAATTGTATTTAGTAAGGTTAAGGGTTTAGTTTAGAAAAACTGTGCATTATTATTTATGGTTATTCATGTACTGTGTTAGTGGAAATGTGCGCGCGCGCGCGAGTGTGTAACGTTTCCCGGGCGGTGCGTGATGTATTATCGTTGTTTTGACATTAGCTGAACTGAGACCTGTATATCGCTGCAATCCCTATACCTGTCGGACTATTGTTTACGTTCTTGTATATTATTAGTATGTAGGCAGTCATGCATGAGATACGAGTAGTCTGATTACCGCTATGCATGCTGTTTCAAAGTAAATGCACTCTACTGCATGAAAAGTGCTTGGTCACTTTATACTTACCATGTGACTTCCATCCACCAATAGAATGCTGACTGGTGGTTGGGAATTTTCTTAAGCCTGTCGTTACACAGGTAGTTCTTCTACGCCATCTACCGCGAACGGAACGTGCACTCCTTGTACAAGATTCTACCGCTTGCAAGGTGTTGTAAAACTATTCGTCGTTAGTGAAACGGGAAGACTCAGAACTGTGTGTGTAGTACATTTGCACACATCAGTGTTTTAACGCATTGTGCGAAAATTTACAAGCAGTTCTTCACTGCTGCTACCGCGAACGGTACATACAATCCTTGTACAAGACTCTACCGCTTGCAAGGATCTGTTAAGACTTTTCGGGGATAGTAACGCGTGTGTCGCATAACAATTGATTTTATATCTTTACACACGATATTAATATTGTAGTATTACGTGTGTAAGAAGTGAGTGTAACTGTATCACTGTGCGAGATTTTTCCGCAGTGACAGTATCATTAATTGTTACGCAATAGTTCCATCAAGACGTTTCCGTGCTAGTGCAAGATTTCCTCATAGGGTGGTCTGCTGATCGCAGTAGACCTTCGTATTCGCGAGAACACTTGAAGAAGCCGGAGAGGTATAAGCTCAATATACCGTTATTAGATTAACTCACTGTCACCTGAGATATTACTTGGTCTTAAACTCTATATAAGTTTTGCGAGTAATAAAATCCGTAGTACCGTTGTGTGTGCGAAGTGTCGGATTCATCGTGGGTATTGCAGGTCATCAACCCAGCTGTTGCAGGACATCAGCCCAGCTGTTATAGGACATCAGCCCAGCTGTTATAGGACATCAGCCCAGCTGTTATAGGACACCAGCCCAGCTGTTATAGGACCAGCCCAGCTGTTACAGGACGCCAGCCCAGCTGTAAACGTTTCTGGTGAAACGTCTGTCATTTGTAAGCTACACCTGACGAACCATCTATACCGCAATGACCGGCCCTTCTCTTCAACAACATCATCGTGGGAGTCTTCTTATGTAACGTATCACGTCTTGCGTATGAACATTATTTAACATTTTAAAAGAAAGACTCTATATCAAACATTACATTCTGTACATTTCAAATATACCATATAAACTATAACTTGTGTTTGTACAATAAATAATCTTAAACCCTCCAATATAGACTTGTAATTTGAAATACACATACTATCATATCCTATGCGCCAATAGTTTAGTAATTTGTGTTGTCGCATAGAGATATTTTGGCGCCCAACGTGGGGCTCGTAAAATAGCGGAAAGTTTGCGCTATTACATATTTGTCTATGAATATAAAATTTGTTGGAAAAATCCGACGTATAAATATAATTAACGTAATAATTGTATGTGTATTGTTCATGTGAAAAGCTGAGGATATAATTTTTCAAGTGTGCATATTCTCTTGTATATCATATATGAACAGATTTTATCAGTATATTGGAGGTAGATTATTAGTTGTTGTATGTTAGATAAGGTATTTACATGTTGATGTTTTGAACTGCTTTGCGCGTGCATATAAACTGGTTACCATATGTTCTAATCTTGTTGTGATAATAATAACTTGCTTTGAGTATAAATTACTAAATTTTAAAGTAATTTGTGATCACTATGTCGAATAAAAAAGAGCTTATAGAATATTTAAGGGCCAGGTCACTTGATGATAAAACCATATCTGAGCATAGTAGAGCCGTTAGGCGGAAATTCTGGGATAGAATTGAAAATAATATTAACGAGGCAACTCGCTTAGGGCATAGTATTTCGTTGTTCGATATGGTCGGAGATATGGATGTTGCATGCAATTATAGTGAAGATGACGAAAGTGAAATTAGTAATAGCAACACTATTAGTCCAGAACATACTTCAGATAATTGCTGCGGGGAGATGAAAGCCGTGGAAGAAGAGATGATATCGGATATACAAGGAGTTTCAGAGGAAAGTAAAGCCAGGGATGAGGAGATGATAGCCATTAGGCAGGAATTTTGGGAAGAAATGGACGCCGACAGAGAGGAGAGGATGGCGAAACTACAGGAAGTGTCAGCTGATATTGAAGCAGATTTATCTGTTGAGAATATTGCACCGTGTGATAATTTTGAAGTACCTAATGTCCTTGTGGAACATACTCTCAACGAAAGTAATATGGAAGTTAACCAAGATGTGACATCTGAAGGAGTAACGGAGAACAGTAGCGTAGCAGGTGAACTTGAAAGTGATTATACAGAAACCACCTTATTAGGGCCTAGTAGTTCATATCTCGGTAAAGTAGAGTATTTAGATTCTGCATCGGATTGTAGTGAAGATAACAGAAATGAAATTAGTAGTAACAACACTATTAATCTGGAACATACTTCAGGTAAGTGCTGTGATGAGGTGATATTTTATAGTGTAACAGATATAGCATGCGAGAACCGTGAACGTATGATAGGATCTGAAGCTATCATGGATGCGGACAGTGTATGCATAACACATAAAAATTCCGAACCAGTAGTAGAGCCTGGAACTAGTATGGATACTAACGGTGCAGGTATTTATGACACATGGCCTGATGATGAGGTACTAGATGAATCTATATCAGGTACTGAGGTGTTTACGGAGGACGGAGAGGTGAATGATACTGGTGACAGTAAGGTGACAACAATTATGGTAAATAATAATGAACCGCCGCGTAATCAGTTTCATGTTCAAACACCACAAAATCAGCCGCAATCACAACAACATAAAAATACAACTCAGCAATTTAATACCAACTTATTAGCAACAGTTATTGAAAATGATTTAGTTGAAAAGCAGTTCAATCAATCAAGTATGAAAAATGTTAGTTATAAGAATGAAACTGTTATGTATGGCCTATATCCTGCCAAAATTAGGGATAATTTAGTATGTAATAATGATAATAGTAATAAACATGAGGGAAATATTAGGATTGAAAATTGCACCGACCTTATTGTCGAAGCAAAAGTCAATGGTTATGTCGACGAGAGGTTGTCCGACAGTGGCACAGAAATATCGCTGTTGGACAAGCAGTTACGAAAGAGGTGTAAAAACCACTTTGTACAAATGCCGATTCTGCAGGTAAGTCACACAAGGATAAAATCAGGAGCGTGTGAGTCGCAGGTAATTGAAAAACAGGCAATTAAAGCAACATACGAACAGGGTACGGAAGTAGATGCGACCGTCCTTGGAGTTAAAAAACTCGGACATAATATTATTTGGGAAGTTGATAAATTGAATAAACGGCATGCTGCATTGGAAGTTCAGAAGGAATTATTGCCAGCTAAAGTTGATTGTCGACCTCACGTTATCAGACTGGGACGCTTGAAAGATAAGATAACGAGTAACTCTCCGACCCCCAAGGTTCAGTTAATGGGTTGCGAGATAAGGCAATTACGGTGTATATTAAACAAATTCAAATCTGTATTTCCAAGTAAACGTGTGCGTTTCAAAACTGAGAAAAATTTACACAAAAAACTCAGAAATAAATGTCAGGATATAGGGGTAAGAATGTGTAGTGATTTAAATATGTCAATTCAGGTTTAAATGTTGTATGTAAGATGGATCTGTGAATGAACAATAATCTAGTTTTGATAAGGAATATTGTCTGTGTACCCTGTGACCCTGCATAAGATTTCGTTATCTGTGTGTCAAGAACATGTGGGTTTGTTTTGGTTTGAAGGTTACCACGTGTCTTTTGATTTGATGCTTCTGTCAAAGTGACAGTTGGAAATGTTAGTATTAATTGAGGATGTTTATTTGATTGTAGTTCGAGGGTATTATTATTATTTCAGGTTTAGGAAGTTGTTTTGGTATATTGAAAAAAAAAAAAATTTTTTATTTTTTGTTAGTTAACTAAAGAAAAAAAAAAAAATTTTTTTTTATGCGGGAAGGAGTTAATCCTGCAACGAATCACAGGATCATGATAGGCGGGGCAAGTTCATATATTACACAGACAATGGACATTCATATTATATTGGTAGATGGTTAAGTTTGGTTGTTATCAATTGTATTTAGTAAGGTTAAGGGTTTAGTTTAGAAAAACTGTGCATTATTATTTATGGTTATTCATGTACTGTGTTAGTGGAAATGTGCGCGCGCGCGCGAGTGGGTAACGTTTCCCGGGCGGTGCGTGATGTATTATTGTTGTTTTGACATTAGCTGAACTGAGACCTGTATATCGCTGCAATCCCTATACCTGTCGGACTATTGTTTACGTTCTTGTATATTATTAGTATGTAGGCAGTCATGCATGAGATACGAGTAGTCTGATTACCGCTATGCATGCTGTTTCAAAGTAAATGCACTCTACTGCATGAAAAGTGCTTGGTCACTTTATACTTACCATGTGACTTCCATCCACCAATAGAATGCTGACTGGTGGTTGGGAATTTTCTTAAGCCTGTCGTTACACAGGTAGTTCTTCTACGCCATCTACCGCGAACGGAACGTGCACTCCTTGTACAAGATTCTACCGCTTGCAAGGTGTTGTAAAACTATTCGTCGTTAGTGAAACGGGAAGACTCAGAACTGTGTGTGTAGTACATTTGCACACATCAGTGTTTTAACGCATTGTGCGAAAATTTACAAGCAGTTCTTCACTGCTGCTACCGCGAACGGTACATACAATCCTTGTACAAGACTCTACCGCTTGCAAGGATCTGTTAAGACTTTTCGGGGATAGTAACGCGTGTGTCGCATAACAATTGATTTTATATCTTTACACACGATATTAATATTGTAGTATTACGTGTGTAAGAAGTGAGTGTAACTGTATCACTGTGCGAGATTTTTCCGCAGTGACAGTATCATTAATTGTTACGCAATAGTTCCATCAAGACGTTTCCGTGCTAGTGCAAGATTTCCTCATAGGGTGGTCTGCTGATCGCAGTAGACCTTCGTATTCGCGAGAACACTTGAAGAAGCCGGAGAGGTATAAGCTCAATATACCGTTATTAGATTAACTCACTGTCACCTGAGATATTACTTGGTCTTAAACTCTATATAAGTTTTGCGAGTAATAAAATCCGTAGTACCGTTGTGTGTGCGAAGTGTCGGATTCATCGTGGGTATTGCAGGTCATCAACCCAGCTGTTGCAGGACATCAGCCCAGCTGTTATAGGACATCAGCCCAGCTGTTATAGGACATCAGCCCAGCTGTTATAGGACACCAGCCCAGCTGTTATAGGACCAGCCCAGCTGTTACAGGACGCCAGCCCAGCTGTAAACGTTTCTGGTGAAACGTCTGTCATTTGTAAGCTACACCTGACGAACCATCTATACCGCAATGACCGGCCCTTCTCTTCAACAACATCATCGTGGGAGTCTTCTTATGTAACGTATCACGTCTTGCGTATGAACATTATTTAACATTTTAAAAGAAAGACTCTATATCAAACATTACATTCTGTACATTTCAAATATACCATATAAACTATAACTTGTGTTTGTACAATAAATAATCTTAAACCCTCCAATATAGACTTGTAATTTGAAATACACATACTATCATATCCTATGCGCCAATAGTTTAGTAATTTGTGTTGTCGCAATATATATATATATATATATATATATATATATATATATAGTCACATAACAAGATTACACCTCAGAATAAAGACAAGTATACCATCAAAATTCACTGTGAAATATGCATAAACGCAATCTTTTTAGTAATAAAGTACAAAGAAGAATAAAATGAACATAATAAATAAAGAAATGAAGACACAACATATTATTTAAAGATAAATAATAAGATCAAGAAATAAAAAGTAATTAAAACAAAAAGGAAAATATTATAATAAATAAATAATAGGGAATTAAGGAATAAAAACTCATGAATTAAATTATTTAATGACAGTAACAAACAATGACTGACGATGAAAATAATACCCAGAAGTGAAGATCAAGTGACAAACAAACATGTAAATAATGATTACTTAATAGAATTATAATGTACAACTTTAAACTTAGAAAATAAATAAAAAGATATTTGTTAGTTCATAAGCATTAGATTAAAACTATGAGGAGGTCTGCGTACCTCAGACAGTTATTTTGTATCATTGAACTACAAATGGTGAATGATATAAATTTTACAAATATAATAATATCAAACTATAATTATATAAGTTAGGTTGTGTGATAGTGCCAGAAAGTGAGAATAACAGTGATAGACTTTAAAAAGGAAAAAATCATATATAATGAAAGTGATTAAACATAATTATAATATGAGCATTGAATGAAACATATAATCTATATGAAACAGTTATGTAGCCCATATAGTGAGATCAAACCAAGTGTAAATAATTAAAAAATAGAAAAATCTTACGTTACAAACTTACAATATAATGTAGTGACGAAGAAAAAATAAGATTCAACGGAATCATATTCATTATAAAAAATGAAACCGAACCTGTGACCCATAAACATATCATAGCCAAAGCCTTAACTGAAGGAATTAGTATTTTGGTAAAAAGGAAGGGATTGTTGGAAAAATATTGAAACGAGACAGAACATGTTAATATGACTGCTGGACTTTTATACAAATTAATTGCAGATAGAAGGCGAGATGACAAAGAAAGACTATTGAAATAACTAGAAGACTAATATTTTAATCGAAAGTACCAAAAACTTGAAAGCCAGAAGCGAAGAATCAAGCAATAAGTTCATAAGGAAAACTACCAGATTGGTGAGATTGCTCCGATATGCTAAGCCAGATATTTGAACCAACATTACTACATTTTAACGACCGAGTTACAGTGAATTACTGTAACCAAAACAATATAAACGTTATAATAGTGAATTTTATTTGTACACCATAACTATTAGTATTAAGAGTTCCTTTTTAAATTGTTCTTTTGTATGATCCAAAGGACTCACCAGTCAACATACATCCACAACACCCATTTACAAAACCTTCATTATAAAATATTATGTTTTATGTTATATTATGACTTGAACAATACTTTGACTTTAATTTTACATTAACCATGAGATTGAGATTTTCCATGTAATCCAACCGAAATGAGCTACCAATAAAAGAAGGGACATTGAATGTCAATACAATTAACAAATGTTAAAGAGAAATAATATATTTTATTGAAATTCAGTCAAGATAGAAAAGGAGTTTGATTATTTATTTAACATAAAAGTGTGGCATAAAAGCCACACATTCATTTACTGCAGTGTAATTAGATATCGTCCCGACTTGCCTATCGTCTCTGTGTGGCGAAGCCTTTACCTGAGAATAGTTTACATACTCTATTAAATCGCAGTATAAGCCTATACAATTGTATTATTAACAGGTGATTACGTGTAGGATTATGATAAATTAAATTTAGTCAATTTACTAACTCGGCCACTGTTACTAACTATCCACTGTTATGAACAGTGCGTAATTGAAGCCTTTATCAACGTTCATACAGGCACCGTGTTGTATGTGATGTTACGTTCTTGCGCATGCGTGTTGGTGTGCTGAAATGCATTTACGTAGCCAACCAGGCCGTGGGATGATTTGAGCTTATCTGAGTCAGGTCCAAACACTACGCCGAAAGAGAGAGAGTGAGAGAGAGAGAGAGAGAGTGAGAGAGAGAGAGAGAGAGAGAGAGAGAGAGAGAGAGAGAGAGAGAGAGAGAGAGAGAGAGGGAGTGGGTGAGGGCGGGAGAGAGAGGGGGAGAGGGAGTGAGAGAGAGTGAGAGGGAGAGAGGGAGGATCCCGAAATAAAATAATTGAGTTAAATTTGGAAAACGAATAAAATTGTGTTTTATTTAAAAAAGACTAAAGAACATATTAAGGGTCTAGAAGGAAAAGCCGACTTTTCCATTTTTAGTCAATATAAGGTATTTATACCAATCTCTTCACAATACAGAACTCTATAACTTACAATAACATATTCAGTTGGAAGCAGAACCAGACAAATGACATGCTTTCTGGCTTACAATTTTACTGTTCAATGCAAAACCCGACTTTTTTTTAGTTTGTAAGATGCAAAATCAGACATTTCCAAGTAACCAATGGGAGCATTCCATTTTGTCATGAGATGGGTCACATGACGGAAGTCATCTTATTTTCAATGCAGCTGTTGTGAAAGCTAACCAATAACGGCCTGTACTACCTTCAACTCTGTGTTTAAAGTGTTTTAAAAAGATTGTTTTTTAATTTTTGAAAGAAGCATTATGGAATCTATTAATATAACGCCATCTGTTGTAGGAAAAGGGAGAAAGAAATTGCAAGATTCATCTAAGTGGAAGCGTACAATTGAAAAATGAAACAGGTCAGTGTTTATTTTTTTTGAAATTACATTAGTTTTACAATAACCTATAACCTAATGTTTATATTTTTCAAATTTTTAAAATAAAATTTTCTCTTAAAATATTTTGAACCATTTGAACTAATTTATCGTTACTTATATAGACTATAGATACATCTGTTTTGTACATAATTATAATACCTTTTTTATTATTATTATTATAACAATGTGGTCTTTTTTTTGTTTCAGATACAAACGAGTGAGTATGCCTGTTTATCCAAAATGTTGGACATCGAGGAAAACCTTATCAACCATTTCAATGTTGTTCATTAACAATGAGAGATATTAAAGCTGCACATTTAAAATTCTATGATTGTCAAAATAAAATCGAACAAGACTGTTTTATACTGAAATATCTAGAAACATATGCACCAAAAAGGAAAAAGTATGAAGCACTGCATAAACCTTGTACTGTAAGTACAAAATATTTTATATTTTCTGAAAATACAAGGAAGGCGCCTGTTTGCAGAAGTACATTTTTAGCCATATTTTGGATTGGAAAAGATAGAGTAGCTAACATTGCCAAAAAATTTCAAAATAGTGGAGCCATACCTAAGGAAAATTGTGGAGGTGACCACACTTCAATTGTGGAGGTGACCACACTTCAATTGTGGAGGTGACCACACTTCAATTGTGGAGGTGACCACACTCCAATGATTAGGCATCCAAACAAAATATCAGTGCGACAATTTATCGAGTCTCTTCAGAGCCATTACTGTTGAGAGCCATTACTGTCGTTCAAAAACAGAAAGAAAATATTTACCATGTAATTTGAGCATTAAAACGTTGTGGCGCATGTACAATAATAAACAACCGACCAGTTATTAAAAGTTAAAGAATCATTTTTTATGCAAATTTTTAACACAGAATATAACTTAGGGTTTGGAACTCCTTTAACAGATGTTTGCTCTTCTTGTTTGCTATTTAAAGAGCAACTTAAACGGGAAACTGATCCAAATAAACGCATTCAGATTATGACAGGAAAAAGAGTGCATTCACTTCGAGCATCTGCCTTTTATTCGATATTAAAAGACAATAGTTGTAACACTGAAACATTTTCATTCGACTGTGAAACAATCTTGACGATACCAAAAGTGCCTGACCAAAAATCTTATTACTGTCCGCACTTTTTTATATACAATTTTACGATAGTTCAAGGGCATTCTAAAAGTTCTCTAACAAAAGACAATGTGTTCATTTATACATGGTGTGAAGTTGATAGACCTAAAAGTTTAAATGAAATAGTTTCATCAGTTTTTCATCGGTAAAATTCTACAGTGTTTTCCCCTGAAATAGACACTGTTCGATTGGTTGCAGATAGTTGTGGGGGACAGACCAAAAATACGACAATGGTTACTATGCTAATTAAATGGAAGCCAGGGACACCGCCACAGATTAAACAGGTTGAATTAATTTTTCCAGTTGTTGGTCATAGTTTTATGCCACCAGATCGTATTTTTGGTAATATAGAGAAATGTGTAAAAAAATAGACACAGTTGTACAACCGGAAACATATTTTGATATTTTCGAAAGATTTGGTGTTGTTATTAATATAGGATCCTCTAACTTTAAAGCATACAACTGGCGGAAATCAGCAAAAGAAAATCTCAAACAAACATCATCTTGGCATTATAAATTTAATTGTGCAAAGCGTATGATATTGACCCGAGAGAAAGGAAATGTGTTTGTCAGAGGTGAGCCTCTGCATCGCACTGATATTGGTTGTGGGAAGTCGGTATTAAAGAAAGCAAAAAGAGTTTCCACTATTAAGCCTGATCTTTTACACATAGGCAACTCAATTAAAAAAGAAAAATTTACAGGCATTGCACAAATGCAATGCACAGAGAAGGGCATTGAAAATGCTTCAATAAATCTAAAAAATATATATATTTATTTGCCTTCATTTATCAATGTACAGATTATAAGTTAAGTGTAGTCGCAGTCATAAGCGCGCTCATATTCACCAATCATCAGTGTTGATTTTGCGCTTTTTCTCAGGCTGTTCATCACATTCCTCTTCCGAAGACGTCTAATCTTCTTGGATTTTAAATCACGACAATACTTTACGAGGTCCTGCTTTATTAATCTTTAATAGTCTTATACTTTATCGAAGTACAGACTAGAGCGGTTGTGTAATGTTCAGACAATCGAGCATTCATATTTTTGCAAAAATCAACACATCTCACGGAGAGAAGCTCGCTGCTCTTCTTGAGATTCGTCGATTTCACTTGGAAGTATAATCATCGGACGATGCGTAGTGAAATATGAAGCGTATGGGACCACTTCTGTTGGTCGCAACTTATAAAATACACCATCAATCGTAGTACTATTACGAGTAGTTATGATATTTCGATCAGATGCTAAACGTACCGAATAAAATTCTTCCAAATATGCGAGCAGTCGTCCAGCTTCGGGTAGTTTCAAGTTGTAATTAAAATCACCACATATAATTAACGGGCTCCAGTATAAGTCATCGGTACGTGAGTTATAGCTGCGCACGCTATAAACGTTAAAGCTCAAAAGAGCGGCGTCGAATAAACGAAATAACTCGTCTTCAGTGATGTTTGGTCGTCCGTACATCAGAATGATGTGGAGTTTAACATTTAGTCCTTGAGTATTCTTAAATTCGACACGAACACAACACACATCACCATACGGCGCGGTCGTAGTGTCCAACTAGAAATGCGTACAAGGCTTCAAATAAAGCTTGATAGACTCATAAATCGCGACACCACCGGCTCTAGCAGACGAGCTAATGACTGGAGACTATCGTATAACCAGGGATCTCCATACTCGGTTCGTCGTCTTTCATCCAAGTCTCAGTGAGCACATGTCCGTCTTGTTCAAGACCGGGTCTGATACTAAATCTTCGTGGTGCGCAGCCAAGCTTTGTATGTTCAGCAGCCCGACACTTAACGGATTATCTTTAATACGCTGTCGGCATCTATATACTATACAATCGATGACATACTATTCTTTTCTAAACGAGTAAATTCCGTTTTTAAAGCTTCGCGACAATTGTTTTGCTTTCTGCAGTGACAAAACTTGAAATCATCTATTTTGTTCGTCAAATCGATAGTGCGTGCACGAGAAAGAGCGACGTAAACTAAGGAGATATCGTGGGTTTTGTCATACTCATACACAAATCGATCGTACGTACCGCCTTGCGATTTATGTATAGTCATGGCATTGCCAGGCACAACTGGAAATTGCACACGTCGAGCTTTGATGATTTTAGAACCGACATCAATAACAGCTTCACGCTTTAAAATAGGAGTGTATGAAGTTAGCAATCCATGAGCTTGAGCGTATGCTTTATACTGCAGCCTTCGTGTAGCACCGCCATCTTTATTCTCAAACTCAATCCATAGACGTTTTACCTCAATAAAGACCTTCTGTATATTCAATATGCCGTAAATACCCAAACGAACCGTTCACTAAATAGTCTACTTCAGGGATATTTTGGGTTAATATGTACGGCTGGCAGATCACCAACAATAATTTCTTCAATATATTCCTCGTTTTGTTGACATCCAGGCGATTGATTTTATTAATGACTGACTTGATCTGGTCGTCGTTCGTACAACCACGTATCTCATCAGCCGCATGAGTAGCAATATTCGTGCTCAACGACAGGGTAATATAATTGTAGTTATCGACATTGGCATTTCTATGGAATAAACGTATAGCGTCTGGTATGTTTAAAGCTTCGATCTCTTCCTTTGTTCGAAATCGACTTTCTAGTAATTGCAATTCGTCTTTGTCCAGCTCATCTCCGTTGCCTATTTTAGTCAGTACGCTAGAGAATTGTCGATCCTTTTGTCGTACTACCTCTTGCAACGCATAATGTTCTAAATTTTGCCAGAGCATGCGATCTTGTAACATGTTCGACGGACGAATATAAACTGCTCTAGCATTAACCGGTGGCAATTGTCTTAGATCTCCACAAAATATCACGTTATACCCACCAAAGTTATCAATATTGTTATGTCCGATAGCTTTTAAGCGCTCACTTACGATATTTAACATATCCGAGCCCATCATACTCACTTCGTCTACGATTATAGTGTTCACGTCGATCATATCGCAACATCATATCGAAGCACATCACCACTCAACTGTAAACGCTTCTTAGAGTTAATCCCAATGTTCAAAGCTGTATGTACAGTCGTCCCGTTGATATTCACAGCTGCTTTTCCAGTCGTAGCACATGCAATATACGCACAACTGTCCATTTGCCTCCGTGGAGTCATTCTATTTGCCGTTTCCATCAGCATCTTTAATACGTACGATTTGCCAGATCCAGCAGGTCCCGTGACGAACACTTGCAAAGGCCTGCCATCGCTATACGCCAAACGATTTATATATTCTAAAAGGATCAACTTCTGACATTCATTTAATCCTCGCATCATTTGGCAATATTCTTCATGTGTGGTTTTATTTTTAACTGTCCGTACGTTGGTCTTGCGACGTACAGATGCTATATCTTTATTTTGTTCGTGACGACATTTCTCTGCATACAGTCTAAATTCATCATCATTGACAGTCCTTACTAACCCATTGATGCTGATTCCGGCTGTAAATCGCTTTCCTCTGCTACCATTTTCATTATGTTCTCCAAGTTAACTCCACTAATATAAGACGCCTTGCGTTTATAAAGTGTCTCTTTGTGCTGTTCGTATAACCGAATGTATGAATCGTTGTCTAACAAATCAAGCTCTTCATTTCTAAACGGATAAAACAACAAAACCATCTCTCGAATGTAGTTCAAGGCATCTGATGTTTTCTTATAATTCACCCATCGTATAACTTTATCTTTCGACGTTCGTGGTTTTACATTATATTGCTCCTCAATAGTCGGACATTCATCGTCATTATCGTCGTCGTCATCATTATAATGCTCCTTTTTGATAGTTACTTCATATTTGGCCACATAATCAGCCAAACAGACGTCGTTTAGCTCAACTGGCCGTTTTTCGTATTTCTATACGATATTCGTACACCACACCTCAGTGGAATCATCACTTGTTCGTCCATCTCCCGTACGATCTTCCTCATCAGATAACGCTGTGATGGGTTGTTGGGTTGGTATATATGTAAGCCGTCTTGAAACTTCAGACATTGGCAGTCGCAACAAGAACCAAGCTGCTTCTTGCGAACACATCTCGATAGTATTCATTCTTCGAGTACCGATCTGTTTCAAGCATTCAGTATAGTCCATATCTGGATATTCGTCACGTAATTTGATCAATTCACGATGTAAACTGCTAAAACCTCGTTCACTTTTGTTGACTTATTCAGCGACATAAGCGGCACAAGAATATTCATCTAAAATGTACTGGATATCCATATTCAATTGTATAATTGCAGAAATATCAACGTTAAATGGATTTATGCATATGTCTTTTATGCTGCGTTTCAGAAACACCATAGGTCTTGCGATAACGTGTCTTAAATTTTCAAGATATTCATCTACAGAATCGACCATATTAGCCGTAAGAAACTCGTCAAAACTCTCATAACTTTCATTTTCGAGATTTCTATGTAATAATTTATACCGTTCTTGCATATTAGGATCTCTATTTATAAGTACTTGGATTCAATATGCGAGTTTTATCCATTGGCCAAAATGGAGCTCCAAATCGACAAACGTACTAATTTCGCTTGTAACAAGTATGCGTATGCCGATGCGTCTGTAAATTTCGTTCGCTTTTCAATTTTGAACTATCGACTGTGCTTATTTGATCGATTAACGATGTAGTGGCGGTTAAATCGTCATTCTCTGTAATACTTTTGCACGTTGGTGCATTATTTAACCATAGTTACACATGACAATGAGGACTACCTCTATGTTGGAATTCGATGCGCCTGACATAATCAACTACGTAATGATCTCCGAACACGCCATTTGGTTTCTTAAACGCGTTAATAAAAGTCGACACCAATTTCTCGAAATACAAGCAGCACAAAACTGGAACGTTGTTTACCAAATCTGCTCGAGTTGTGCTCGACATGCCGTAAAATATCGCTGGATCTATCGGCACCTCTACTGGTATATCTTCTTGAAAGCGATAAATCGAGTCTAAGAGATGAGGCCAATGTATTTCTGAAACGCTCAATGTGAGAAATATGGTAGGTGTGCCTAATTGTCGCATCATACTGAATAATTCCACTTTACGCTGATGTCAATATTGGATAGAGTTCGGTATGTTTCTCATGAACGCTTCATTTTTTAGCAAACTCGGTATCTTCCAGATCTCGTCTTGATACGCTGTTGATTTGATTATTATTTTCTCGAAACGCTAAGTTTACATTCGCTTTGATTCTCAAACGCAGCACTTTAGCAGCCATATACAAGATATGATCGGATTTTACACCTCTCCGATCGCATCTACGTATTTCACTACTAGCTATCATGAATGGTGTGGCTTGACAAGTAAACCGCCGTTTCACACCATAATATATCGCTAGGAATGATAACTCTTCTGCATCTTCATCGAATGCGAGCGATAATGGTTGATTTTTTTTTTCCAAGGCTTAGATGTAAAATCAAATCTTCACACCAGAATAAGGTATGCTGCTGCAATTTGATGTACTCTTCGCTAGTTACATCTCGCTGTATGCTTGTTATTTTGCTATTAGATTGATTTATGCGAGACAATAAGTCTTTCCATTCTACTTGCTGTCGTTCTTGATCCTCGTCTTCATCCTCACTAGACGCACTGCTTTTATTTTCAGGCTCATTATTGAAGAACTTGTTATTAATCGTGATGTTATAATAGCTGAATAGCTCAGTCGTCAACAGATGCCTTGACCAGAGCTTTAATTTACTTTTAGAAACCAGTCCTCGCATATAAGAACTTTTATTGATTATGTGCTTCTTAAGGCAAACGTTAAACGCCAAATCGTCATTCAACATGCGAGGCAATTGGAGAGTAGTGGTATCAAGGTTTATCGGTACGTTTATGACTTGTCCAATTATACGTTTAGCGACAGCAAAGTATGATATGTTACGAATGTGCATGAATGGAAGGCGCGGCGATATTAAACTACTATTGGCGTTAGTTCAGGTAAATTCTCTGGTATTTGTGGGTACTTAAAGCCGTTGACTGTCGCATAAGGTGGCAACCTGTTCTTTTTTAGGCATCTGTAGCAATTGTGGCATACTTTGGATTTGTCAAGAATATTATAACCATGTTTATTAAGTATTTCTATAACGTCTGCGTGTCCAGTAACGTCTTTTAAATTTTAGTCCACAAAATTCGTTCACAAACAAAGCATTAGTCGTTCAAATTGTCATTATAAAAGTGCGTTTCGATATATCTTGCTAAATTACTCATTTGCTTCTCTTCACATTCTTCCTGTTCATTGCTCTTCATCTTTGCATCTTTCTTACGTTCTCGATAGCGTTTCTGATATTCTCGTTTTCGTTGCAGGCGTTCAGATTCAGTTATTGGAGTTTTGACCAAACCTTGCTCAATTTTCTGTACTTTTTGCTTCTTTCTCCACTCTTGGCAATATTTGAGCTTTCGTTTTCGACGTTCTGCTTCCAATTGTAGCTTTTCCGCCAAATTAGTTCCTTCTACACTCGAATCGATGGAAGTCTGAGCCGTACTTCCACTCGCTTCCTCCTGATCCATCGCTCCGTAATAAATTCTTGTCTGATGTACTACCTTACGATAAATTGAAGCGAACAAGTTCTCGAATCTGAACTTTCGCGTGGCCGTTTGCTCGTATTTTTAAGTATTAAAGCATATCCTCCCGACATACTATATTACGTTGCATTTATTCCGCACTGGTTCGGCTTCCGATAACACGAATTTCAATCACTCGAGTCGGTCACTCTCCCCGCCCCATCCACCCCCCCGGACTCATACGTCATACAATGCGTCATCAGTTCCCAACCACGATCACTCTTGTACAGATGCCTTATTTACTGTGATAACTCACCGGTTCCCATTTTCGAACACGCGCAAATGTGCGAAACTTCCTTATAAACATTTTCAATGTTAAAAATTGATGACGTATGCTCACTATTGACTGTACACTTTGGATCTGACTAGCAGGCAAATGAAAATCTGCATTTTCTAAAAAATTGTGTTGATAAACAGAATTCTGAAGAAAATATACATGATACAGAAGATACTGACAAATGTGAACAACAAGAGGAGAATGAAGGCCTACAAATTTAAATTAATACAATACGTTTATCATTATCGATTCAGTTCAACTTATTAATTGTACAACCTTTTTTCTAAAAAAATAATTTTATAAGATAAAAATGTCATGTAATGTATTTTTAATAAAGGCACCATTTTACTGTTTTTTAAGAAAACAAAACACGCCTGTTATAATGTGAATATTGCAACTTGAAATTTCAACATATGTGATTGTATTAAAAAATCTGTTGCACTATTCAACCTGGAAAAATAAAAATATTAGTTTTTTGTGTTTAGTGTAAAATCACTTAGATTTCAGTTGTCTGGTTTTGCATCTAGACCCCTCAAATTTTGGAAACATTATTGGCCTAGCAACAGACTCTAGACCACCAGTTGGCAACCCTGCGCCTGCGAACCAATTTATTAATTTTATTTTCTTTTTAACGAAGGAACGCACCCGCATTGTACCTGCATCGAAGTACTTTATTATAAAATAGTACAAGCCGTTTAAAATTTTACATTTTTCTAATACAATAATTGCTGTAAGTTAGTTTTTTCAAGAAAAGGAACTGATACATTTATGTTTTAAATGTGAATTTTTTAAATTTTACACTTCTGTGCACATTATAAAAATAATAATGTTATTGTGATAAATTTTTTAATTTATTATTGTTACTGTTTAACCTTTTTCCGTTGAAAGGTTTGTTAGTTTTAACATGCGTGTGCATGATGACAAATTGTTGATGACCTAATGTAAAAATTTTCACAAATTAATATGAAAAATACGGCAAAGTATTTTATCGATTCGGTGTTCCACGTCGCTGATTTTTGTAACTTTCCACGGCAGTTCATGTTTGTAGTGTTAAGCTCTTGATCATTGATGTCCAGCTCCGCATCATTCTATTTTCCATTGACGTGGAGGGAGGGTTCGCCCATCGAACTGGTCCTCAGTTATATATGCTCCTCCGTAAATTCAAAGGTTGCCTACGACTGCTGTAGACCATGTACTAAAAGCCCAGCAAATAATGTTTCCTAATATTTGGACGCCAGCCGTAAAAGTCTTGAGAACTAAAGACATTTTTAAAGACATGCTTCTTTTCGTAATGTGCCGGGGTTTGAATTTTCCTGGCGCGGTTTGAATTTGTTCAGTGGTGCCAACGCAGATGGCAGCAGTGCTTGCCACGGCCACGCCGATCATTAAGATATGATTGACATGGCCACGTCGACGCTCCGGCGACGCGATCTAGGGTGCCTAGTCAACCGTGTCAGCTGCTCGCTGTCCGTTGTTCATAAGGAGTTTAACCAAAGGTCATTTTTTGCAAATTGGGACAGGTCGTTTTATGCAGGAAATGGGACCAAATAATTCATGCCTCGTCCTCATTTTCTCTGCCAACCTTCGAGGAGAACGTTCCACTTGTCTGACGGCTGGTCTGCGTGTATATCTTTAACCATGCGTTCGTAATCTGGTAAAAGCGTTCAGGTTAGACTTAATTATATTATTCTGTGTTTATTTAATTATGGATTATGTATTATTATTGTGTAAGTGTGTGTGTGCCCAGACTCATGTAAAACCTATTTCATTGTAAAAACCTTGTCTCGTAAAATTTGATCTACACGTTACTTCCAGTCTGGAAATAATTGGTGATATTGTATTCAATTGTATTTTTATAAAGCTGATTGAAAGTAATCACTATAATTGAATAAACAAGTAATGTAATAAATCAGAGTAAATAAGAGGTTGATTGTGAAAGTGAGTGCGGTGTCTGTGTTCCGAGGCGAGAGAGTGTTATGTGTAGGTGTTTTAACTGACGGCTAATCTCCAAATAAAAACATGTTATAGGGTCCCCGCACCAATCAGGAGAAAGGGGTGAGCGGTAGTCACATCAACACCTGTGACTACCCGCAGAGCAGAGCACCAGGATGCTCCCCGAATCCGTCAGATCCAGGAATGCTGATCCCACAGAACACACCGAAGGACCCACATCTGCTCGTAACGAGACCCAGTGGAGAATCATCACAATCTAGGGACAATCTGCAACACTCTTAGCACACTATTCATCATGGTACCGTTTGAATTCTTCTACACAAAAGCACAGGTGGGAACATTTTAATTATCACTCTTTCATTGCAGTGTGCTGGGGAGAATCCTAGGCCAGTGACGTCACGATCAGCTGACCGAGGGGTGTGGTGACGTCTCGATTAGCTGTTGAGGTAGGTCATGAGCATCTGGTCGTGAGGTCATTGACTAGGTCAGTTGATCGCCACGTGTCTTCGTGGCCTAGGATTCTTCCCATGTTTTACGCGTGGAGGAGGGGGGAGGGGTACTGTTGGCGTGTATGTGTATGCTGGCGGTCGGTTGGTCGGTCGGTGCTGTTGATGACGTCAGAAGCATCTGATCGTGAGGTCGTGGATCCGGTCAGTTGATCGCCACGTGTCTTCGTGGCCTAGGATTCTCCCCATGTCGTACGCTTGGTGGAGGGGTGAGGGGGTACTGTTGGCGTGTATGTGTATGCTGGCGGTCTGTCGGTGCTGTTGCTGACGTCATGAGCAGCTGATCGTGAGGTCGTTGACTAGGTCACTTGATCGACACGTGTCCTCTTGGCCTAGGATTCTCCCCGTGTTTTACACGGGCGGGCGGGGGAGTGGTACTGTTGGCGTGTATGTGTATGCTGGTAGTCGGTAGATGCCGGGGTCAAGCTCGGGTTCGGGCTCCGGACGAAGCGTCGCTCGCGACTGTCGGCACAAGACTGAACGGGATAGCCAACGAGGCCTGTTTACATAGACGGACAATCCCGCCCTCTTGTTCCACTATTGAGTGTAACTACACAACACGTATTACACCATACTGTTTCACGGCGATATGGTGGAACAGTTCTAACAAGTGGATTGCAAAACAACGAGTAACTAATTAAGCAATAAACAGCAACAAATCCAATAAAAAAAAAAACCAAACCCGGTCCACGCAAATCATCGAGAGATGTTGATCCAAACGCGGGCAACGAAACACTGACCCTGTCAACGCTGTCATTCGTAGAAATGGAGGGTAGCCGGGAAACGAACGAGGAGGGGGAAAAATAACGTGCATACAAACTGAAAACTTTAAGAAATGCATTGTTAGGAATTATACACCCCCAATATTGAATGAGCCCAAAATAATTGAAAACAAGCAATATTTTATGTAACATAAACAACCCAGGTAGCACCATTCAAGTCATTAAATAAATAATAAAAATTGTTAAGCAATAAACAGCATTTTTAGGTCACAAAACGTGTACTATGTCATACCAAAAGACCTACTCGAAAACATCTACAGAATTACACGACAGTACGTAAACAATTAAGCAATAAACAGCAACAGATCCAATAAAAAACCAAACCCGGTCTACGCAAGTCATCGAGAGATGATGCTCCGACCGCGGTCAACGAAACACTGACCCTGTAGACAACGTGTCACTCGTATAAATGGTGGGTAGACGGAAAACGAACAAGGAGGGGAAAAATAACGTGCATACAATATAAAACTGTAAGAAGTGCATCGTCGGGAATTGTACAACTCCATTATCGAATGTCCGTCAATCAAATCGTATGCCCTTAAGACTACCGAACCAGTACTCCCTCCCTACAAAACTTAGTTTCATGCAACTATAAACAAATTAAATGATTCCAGCTGTAAGAAATGCAAAGCAAAAAAATACCAAAACATCTAAAGAAGTGGGTACTGGAACGTAAAATTCTGTTTCTGTACACGTACGCATTCGAACACAAAATGTACCCTGAACATAAAACGTATTACCGACCTCGTATAACTAAAAATATGAAAAATATAAAAATATAATAAATAATTTTAGACATTATAAAAGTAATAGGCTATATACAAAAATATAATATTAATCAATGTACATAGGTTGTAAGCCTTTAAAAAGTATAATTAAGAAAAATAATCGTAGATATTACAAACATAATATACACAAAAAATACAAAAATATAATGACTAAAAATATATACTTAAAATTTTGAACATAAATAACTCGTAGAACGTGTCTTATTTAGTGTTTCAGCAACACGAAGATTACATTGAATATAATTCATTCTAATCAGATGAGGTAACATAAAATACGTGCTGTGTGTTTATGCACCAGAGATAGGGTTGAAGAAAAAAGTGGTGAACTATTATAGTAAGAGTTGCTTGTAAGAGGACACTTTATATACTTCTGTCTAAAATATTTGTGTTACGTGTACGTTATCTTATAGACCAGTAGGCCTACGGAAGTGTGACGATGAGATGAATTTGAGTTGACGCGTAACTGCGCACTTTGTGGACAAAAGCCGGCACAAACGAATGTAATGTTCCCAATAAACCAGACAAACAAACCACTCAAACACACCACAGTTGATTTAATCTTGAATTCTTTGAAATTAATAGAAAGTATTCAGAGAACAGCAACGAAAATTGTAATACATGAAACACACTATAAGACTGCTTTCAAGGGGAGAAACGATCTGTTTGCTATTTTGTTGTCAGGTAGCTCCTAAATACGCAATGAGGAAAACTCTACCCAATGGATGCCTTTTAATTGAATAATAAAGAAGATGTTAAGGAAATATTTTGTCACAAATGACATGAAGTATTCTATATATTTACTAATAAACAGAAAAATTTATGTTGGCAGTATTTTGTCGTAGTGTGTGAAGGCAAGACCACCAATCTGTGACGAAGTAACGATATCGTGGCAAAGTAATAAACATTGTTCGTATTGTATAACTCTATTCTGCCAAATGAAAACAGGACACACACACATACACGCAATATGTATATAGCCAACTACAGGCTATATGCATCAACATAGGACACATACACACCCGTGTAATAAAAGCAGGACAGGAATGAACAAAACGCTTATTGTTTTCTTCGTAAACAAGTCCTAGCTGTGCGTACATACGTTAGGTCTATATCAGTATGAGGACCATGAAGTACAAAATAAGCGAGGTTCGCTGAAATGAAGCCACAGGCACTGTATGTCATAACATGGATACACTTAATGCCACATGCGACCTTACATAAATAAGCAACATAATGAATAGTTAATACACTTACGATATTACTGATTTCATTGAAGCTGAAGTAAATAAAATTGAATTGACAATTAGATAATTTAAATGTCGACCGAAAACATTCGAGTACAAAATTAAAAATTTTAGCGATTACAAGAACAGCTTAAACTCTTTGGAATGTTGAGTCAAACTGTTGTCAGTAAATTGAGATTATAGTAGGTACTGATCAATGTCTCTTCCGTAAAGAAATACCTGAACTATGGCTAACATTTTAAATAAATACGTGGATTTGAAAATAATTTATAATTTTCTATCTTCATATTATGATTTACAAATTGAACCAATTTTTAATAAATCTAAGATACACTAAAACAGATCACACACACACACACACACACACACACACACACACACACACACACACACACACACACACTTTATAAAATCAAGTGCTTTGTTGTTTCATACATTGCTTTAGGTGTCAATTGCAACACGTTATCTGATGTAGTACTGGAATCCATGAAATTTGCGTTCAGTACATAATATTACATAATGAATAAATTTTAATAGCGTCACAGTAACACAGAAACCAAAACCAAACAAGAAGAAACGTAACAGATAAACGGCGTAGGGCATGCAGCTGTGTTGCTGCTGAGAGAATTGTTGCTAAACATATTTGGAGACTTGTTCTCTGTACTCTTCCGGTGCTCGAAAATTTCTGTCGCTGCCTGTACGAAGGTTTTATTTATCCGAATAAGATAGAAAGCGTTGGATGTAGTCCGTTGAAGCTGATGAAAACGACACTTGAAAACACTATCGCAGTTCATCGCCGAGGAGTCCAGTCAGTCGCAATGGACGCGGACTGATGGTTAAGACCTTTCAGAACAATAAACTTTGCAGAAGTACCGTCATCGTGTATTGTTATACCGTTCTGTTTGCTTCAGGTCTGCTGCTCTACAGAAAAATTCAAACAACAGTAGACAAATGTAGTATGCTGCGTCTATTTAAGTACACGCAAAATCAGTGAACAACCTAATTTAAACCAAACGTTTATGTTGGAAACAACACGAAGTGTTCTCGAATAATCTAAAGTTTTCCACCAACATTCCAAAACAAAAAAAAATTTTAAGGCATTTTGTTCTGAGTAGTTCTGGTGAGAAATGTGGAAATCGAAAAGATAATTTCACGAGTGAGATAACAAAAATATTCAATTACACAGAAGAACCTACCTAATGTACGCGGCTTCTTAAAAATTATCGAAACTTTAACTTTGTGTTATATACAGAAAGTCATATATCTCTTAACCTAAGCGAGGCCGAGTGTATTGGTAGTCGCTGGCACTTGAAATGCTGACATTACCTGAAATTATTATCGGAAAGTCGATGTAGTGTAATGAAGAATAAAACGATAGATTCTGTGCATATTACAAGGAAGTATTATGTGTACCAGCACCGTGAGACAACGGCCGTAACATGGAGACATAATAACTAAGATGAAATGTAACTGGATCAATATCTTGAAAAAAGGTTTGTTTGCGCAAGATTGACATTTGGACAAGACTCTAGTACAGCAAAGATCTACAGAAGTGGAAGTCTATCTCATAAAACTAGGACTAGATCTCTGAACAGAGCGCACAAAATTGGATGAGGTTGAAAGAATAAAGGAGCCTATGTACAGCAGTGGAGGATAAGCGGCGCTCACACGGTGCGAGTCTCGCACTCGTTTAATGGCACGAGTTCTCGCGCTCTGGACTAGACGAGTAGCCTCTCGAATTGCCGCGTGCGTGGAATGTTCACACGTGCAGTAGACATGAACAAGTCAATACGAAAATGGATCCCGTTAGCGAAGGTGTCGTGTTGTGCGCGGGTTAATAGCTGAAAAACTAATAGAGAAGATAAAAGCTGGTACAGGAGACGGAAACGAAGAACAGTGAAGAAGAGGCATGGAACACGTAGAAACATTTTGTCGGCACGTAAAAGATTTGTGATATAATTTTATAAGGGTATAAATTAATTGCACGTTTCAATTGTTACAATATGTAAACTAACTGAAAGAACCTGACCAACAAATAAGATTTTTCCTCACGTCAGTCGACACATCGTAAATAATTCATGCTTATGATTCCCCAGAGTGTATTCACTATCATTAAAACTTGCGCTGTAGAGCTTCTGTTGTGCTAAATAGAGATGGTGAATTTGTGCTGTTACTGCTAAATATTACAGAAGAAAGACGATACAAATTATTTTTAATTTATAAACACTTTTTTGATATGTAAATTTTTTACATAAATAATATATTGTAAAGCTGTCGCATAAAAATATTTAAATTTATGCTATTATTTAAATTACAATCTTACTTTTTACGTATTAATTTCACTGTACAAAGTTTTTGTGAGTAAATAAGTGTAAGTATCTATACAATATAATACATAAGTATCTATAATATAATCTATGCAAGTAAATACACTCTGGGATTGCCGGGATCTTCCTATTTGTAATGCCTGTATGATGCTACGTTATGTTATCGTTAACGTAGACAGCGAAAGTGAAGAAAGAAAAATTAACGGTAGCAAGCAGTAGAGACTTCAGAAAATTTCAGAAGATATGAATATAATTAATTATCACATACGGTATCCAAAGTACGGTATAATTATCACGTTATTACAGATTACTATGCAAAGTGCTTCATGGAAATGAATTACTTGCTCTTTCCAAATACGTCTTATGAGACGATTAATATAAATAAAAATTATAGGATTATCAAACGGAATTAATTGTTTTCATAGGTGATACAGGGCGTCATGAATGAAAGAAGAAAAACAATTATGAAAAAAATTTTAAGTCTATAAAACGTACGCGCGCGTGCGATCATGTATGTCAACACATGTAATGCCATACACATGTTGAAAGAAGGTACGCTACAGAAACTGTTTTTCTGCAGGTCTGTTTGTGCAAAAAGTCTGCGTTCGAGTTGGGCACCAACCGTGACCAAGTGTACACCAAACGTGAACAGGTGCGCACGAAACGTAAACAGGTGGGCAACAAACATGAACAGGTGAGGACCAAACGCAAACAGTTGCGGACCAAACGTAAACAGGTGGGAACCGAACGTTGGGCAACAAAGGTGAACAGTATTATATTGAATGATCATCACTCTAACAACAAATTATTAATTGTTAAAGGTGAACAGGTGTAGACCAAACGTAAACATGTGCGGAGCAAACATAAACAGATGGGAACCAAACGTAAACAGTTGGTCACCAACCGTGACCAGTTGTGGACCAAACGTGAACAGATGGGCACGAAACGTGAACAGGTGCGCACGAAACGTAAACAGGTGGGCAACAAAGGTGAACAGGTTGGGACCAAACGCAAACAGTTGCGGACCAAACGTAAACAGGTGGGAACCGAACGTAAACAGGTGCAGAACAAACGTAAACAGATGGGAATCAAACGTAAACAGGTGGGAACCAAACGTAAACAGTTGGGCACCAACCGTGACCAAGTGTGCACGAAACGTAAACAGGTGGGCAACAAACGTGAACAGGTGCGCAGGAAACGTAAACAGGTGGGCAACAAACGTAAACAGGTGCGGACCAAACGTAAACAGGTGTTCGTAGTAGTAGTATAGTGTTTGTTCTTCTTATTATTATAATCGCACTCACCATAATAATGACAGGAATTCGTATATATACAAAACGTCTTTGTTTTGTACAACCATTTTCATTACTGAGCAATGACTTGCTGTTTCTTTTCCTGAAATTGTATAATCATTTATAAAATATCGCTTTGGTAATGCGTGTACGAATCACTAATGCATTATCTCGTCACTAGAAGTGTGCTAAACTAGTATTTCAAAATAACACCTACGAACAAAAAAGTTAAAAAAAATAACACGTACAAATACCTGTTATTATATACCTATTATATGTACACCTGTATTATATAATTTGTTATAAGAAATAAATTGAAACAAAAGTATTAATGGTGTTACTTTATATTGTAACTTTATTAAGCCGTTACAGATTAAAATAAAATAATCGACAAGAGAATTTATAGGCCTATCTACCTTTGGGAATACTAATTTATGTTTTCACTAGGAATAAACAAACTGACATAAGTTCTTGATTCCATTTTGGTTAAACAAATCGGCTGCGAAACTCAGGCAATGAAATTTAGAGTGCACGTAATAGCACAAGAAATAATGTCAAAAAACATCAGAAACATATAATGAAAACGTAACAGTAAACTACAAGTGTTACAACCGTCTCATTATTTATTGGAGATATACAGTGACGTTAAAATCACCTCCGAATCACATTAACAAAAAGTACTATTGGCCTATCAGCCACCAGCCACTCTGCAGGTTTATAACACAATATAATTCGCTCTTTGAAAATTTACCAAGCTGGTGACTAGTATAATTTATAATTTGTTATTATAATCTGTATTATATATGTCTGCGTAACACACGAGAATAAATGTAACATCAGTCTGAACTTTATTTGTTTATTTATTATAAACAGCTTCGTCTCTTTGGCACATAGATATCTGAACCTCGCTGTCTCGCTTCGTTTCGTATTTGTATGGCAATAGGCACATGCGCAGAATCAAGTATTCAGCACCAAAAAGTTACTTTGTACTCGTGTACTTGTAATACTCGTAGTACTCGTTTAGTCGTTAGTTGTGTAGGGGGTCCCGCGATTCGGAACCGCGAGGCCGCGAGTAATCGGAACAGGTATTTTGTCATTTCAGTTATCGTTGAATCGGAACAGGTAGTCCAACTTTTCAGTCACTTTTATATCTGTTCCACAAAAATAATCATTCCAAAATACCTGTTATAGGTATATCGGGCCACCTCTTGTCGTCACTGTTTTACACTATGCGGTCACTAACCAATCGATAAGGTAAGGCACGGCTCACTGAAGTCGGTACGTGTAGTCTGATTTATTAGGTGGATATAACTGACGCCTTGTCAATGACATCATTACGACAATCTGCGTACACCGGATGTGGCAAGTGACAGGTAGTAAATTTCCATTGATACCGTTCCCCTTGGATCCACGCTGACTGATGATGAAGCGATTCAGCAGGCGTTTTATAAACTCGTATCCAGGCATTTCTTGCAGGCTTAATGTACTCCTACTCAGATTTGGCAAAGTAATTCTCTCATCATTCATTTGATACAAGTACTAATGGAAGTAAACACTGAAATACTTTTACATCTGAACTGTTTATTTCTGAATATTTCATTGAAACGTAAACATTAAGAGTTTGAGAATGCGGCGTCGGTCAGTCGCGACGAAACAACGTTTTTACCTGTTCTTACGCGGTCAATTGCGCCCCGAACTTTCACTTACTGACTGAATCTGTCATTTAGAAACGTCGCTATTCTGATTTTCGACGAGATTTCAATTGTTCAACTTTTCATTTGTGGGAGTAAATTCCTTTTCCAATATTTTTGATAGGTTAGGTTAGGTTAGGTCAGGTGATATCATGTTAGGATAGGATAGGTTAGGATAGGTTAGATTAGGTTATGTTAGGAATAAATAGATTTATAACGGTAATTTCTGTACTATTATAATAATAACATGAAAATGCAATTGATCGCGATTGACCGGATTCAAATTTCTACCTCGGCCGCTTTACACGATTGGATCGCAACTGACTGCGGTCCTGAGAATGTGTTGTTAACTTTGCTATTTATTCCTGTTCATCGTCGCTTTCGCTTTCATTCTCGTTTTAACAGTTGAAAATAATTCCATTAGGCTACAACAAAAAATGGTCAGCTGCACTGGATACCGTCGCCAATAAACGCATTGAATGTACTCGAGTCGACGATAATCAGGTGTCTCCTTTACATGTCGTAAATATTTTCGATAAAGTTAAACGAAACTTGATGTGTGATGAGAATATGAAAGTCATGCAAGTTTTCTTGTAAAGCGATAGTTGGTGATACAGTGAATTAATTTGTCAGTGAAACAGCAAATGTTACCGTATCACTCTCTTTCTCTCTCTTTTTCTCCCCGCCCCCTCTCTGTCACTCTCTCTCTGTCACTCTCTCTCTCTCTCTCTCTCTCTCTCTCTCTCTCTCTCTCTCTCTCTCTCTCTCTCTCTCTCTCTCTCTCTCTCTCTCTCTATCTATCTCGCTCTCTCTCTCTCTCTCTCTCTCTCTCTCTCTAGACATTGATTTAGTGGGGATAACTCAGTCGTTACTTCTACACATGTGAACATTCAAAAACGGTTGTCAGGTGTTTAGTTCACAATAAGGTTCCGCAGCAGACTAAGTTAGACGCTACAAGGAAAATGTAGCCGAAATAACCTAGGCTTTTTGGACAAGTAATGAATTCACCGCAAGTAATGCGGTGAATTTGACTTCTCCACCACATCACCGCGCTGGCTTGGGTAACCACAGCTGTAAGTATTTGGTGACGCTTACAGCTGATAGCATTAATAAAATATAGTGCTGTTGTGTACGACATTCGCCTAGGCTACAAAGGCGTTTGATAAAGTAGGAGATGATGATGGGTATTAGGGGATGAAGGCCAAGCGATATTAAGAAGCTATAAAGCCGGCTTTGCGAGACGAATGAATGACTGATTAAAAGCATTGGAAGAGTGTGCTGACCAAAACTAGGACAAGAAAACCACTAGTGCACGAGTGGGGAAGCATTTTGTCTGGGTTTGGTATGTCAACGTGGTTAAAATTATGACGTACAATTGTTAGTTTTATAAATTATATGAGACTTCAATTCTTAATATTTCAAGTTATTTAAGCCACGCTTCGGCCATTAAAGCAATCAAATATAAGGATTCATTGTAGCATACAGTGAATGCCCGAAGTATAACTTAACTTACCATAACTTTTATCAATTACATTATCAATAATATACGTTTATACATTTTAGTGAATTTATTGAGGAATGTTCTTTTACTGTTTTATTTATCTTTCTTAATCGAGTAATTTTTACTTTTTATCTATCCTGAACTTTTTATTTTTTTGTGGTCTATTAAGTAGATAATTTCGAGAAGTTAGTGGTAAAACTATGCAAGTTAAAGTCTAAGTTCTAGATGTTAAAAAAAAAAATTTTGTACGCATTTCTCTTTTCCTTTTAATTTTTTAACAGCTATGTAATCAATAAAAAAACCTCTATTAATAATAAAATTAACCTTGGAAATCAGTTTTATCGTTGCACTTAAAAACCTTTACTTTTGGTTTTCCGTAAATTCGCGTGAGAGGACTTGTGTAGATTTACCGACAACCCTACGATTTAGCTACATACTTTGTTATTCAATTTGAAAGTGAAACAAATAATCTTAAAACTAATAACCGTGGTACGAAAATTTTGAAATATGAAATTATGATATTACGTACCAACTGAACAGTAAGTGCTCTACTTCACAATAAATAATCTGTAAGGGATGCGTCAGGTAGTGTTATAACTTATTAGGTTAAGGGTGCAATAAGAAGAAGAAGGAAACGAGACACCCGCCTTAATTGTGCTACTTAACAATGTACCTACGCTATCTTGATGTCACCGCAGGGACTCCTCCTACCCTATCACAGCACATTAAACTAATAAACATCACAAAGGCTATAATAAGGCTATCTGTTGTCGCTTCTTGCTTGTAATGCCCGTGTCAAGGACGTAACAGTATTAAAGCTACTTCCTGTTTTGTTCGTTGCCTTTGAAAATCACTGTTAGGTACGTGTCACAACGATCTTATACAGTTGAAAACTTCATCATCATCATCTTCTTAACGGTTTTATGCTTTAGCGGCATGTTCCTAGTCTTCAGTCCACCTTTTCTTAGGTCTACTAACTTTACTTCTGCATGTAGGATTGTAATCTTTCGTCATTTTCGTATTCTACTCTCTTCCTTTCTATGTATGTGTTGAATCAATTTTGTTCTGTATTCTTTAATCCTTACATTAACTGCAAAAATATCTTATAATCACTTCTTATTTCTTATTTATGATCTCGTTTATTACACCTTTTAACTGATCTCAGAAATTTCATTTCTACTGTTTGTATCTTCTGTTCATCTTTTTTCTATATGACCCAAGTTTCAGAACCATACAGTAGTGTAGGCATTGGCATTGTTTTATAAAATTTTATTTGTGTTTCTTTTCTACATTTATTTCCCAACGTCTCCAAATCTTTCCACATATTCTTGTGAAATTCGTCACTTTATTTTCTATATCTCAATCTTGATCATAAGTACTCAAATGGAATACGTTTAATGCGAAATGACGGGGAGCAGCTGTTTTTTTCGTGTTAACCGATTTCGTGTTAATCGGACAAAGTTTGAAACAAAATGAGATAAATAAAGAAATACTTTATAGATTACTAACTCTATTGTGTAGTAAAATAAAGCAATAAAGAATAATTAAAAGGTACTTACATATAAACAATTTAGTTATCCTACTGAATAATTTCTTGTTAATTTAAAAAAAAGTATGGTTAATTTTTGTTAAAATTTAGTATACCGTACACGAATTGTAGTTGTTTTTCACTTAGTCTTACGATTTAGCTTTCCTTGTGCAGTAACGTAGTATGTCTTTCAAAGTTCCTACAGTGACTGTGTTCAATTCGTTTTGTAAATATTCCGTTTTCTTTTGCTCACAATTTTTCACTACTTTATTTTAAACAAATTTTTCTACTTTATAAGTGCGGACAAACATTTCCGCTTTCGAGTTGACTTATAAATATCGACGAACAGGGCTCAGCAACGAAACCATGTTGGTAGCGATAAGAACTCGTAAATGTTCACTGTCATTTTCAGTGTCAAGTTCGTCGGCACTGTCGTCACTTTCACAGTTTTTAACTTACACAGTTTTGGAGCGTGCATGTATGGATTTATTTATTATACAGCTATCGAAAGCCAGCAACAAAATTTTGTAGTGTTAACCGATATTTTGTAGATAAAACGTTTGTGTTAAGGGTACAAAATGTAACTAAATTATAGGCAGCGATCGGGACACGGTAGGCAAAAGAGAGACATGGTAGTAATAGGCACTAGTAGCACCCCGCCTTACTTCAAATTGTTTTTTTTACGTGGATTTTACAAAAATCGAATATTATGTCATAGGCGTATTGGTTTCTATGTGTAATTTTTGTTTGCACGTTAACCTAACAACGCCAGTTTTTGGCGTCACAGGCACATATTAGAGTTATATAATTGCTAGAAACATTTTTCGTAAAAAATATGACAATGAAACGCGATTGCAATCGTCAACAAATTATTTTATAACATACACAAATACATTTTTACGATTTCTATTATGTAACTAAACGTATAAGCGATATTCACTATGTTAGAGTAGGGTACAGGGCTTAAAAAAATCGGTATGGAAAACCGTACATAACTTCCATGTTCTAAGATTTATATTTAAAATCATTTAATTGAATTCGCTTCGATAATTTCAAAAAAAAAAATCCCCCACCTTGTAAATCGATTTTTATGTTTGACAAATTGAAGTGAAATATTTCCATAGAAACTACTTCTTTGTTGCCGATAACGTAGTACACATATAAAATATCTGTATGGAGAACCATACATGACTTCCAAGTTCTAAAATTTATATTTAAAATCATTTACTTGAAATCGGTTCGGTAATTTCTAAAAAAAACTATCCGTCACCCTCAAATTATTTTCACTATTTATAGATATTTCTGTTATTATGGGGTAGACGTTTAATATAATGTTATTTTCGAGACACTTTATGTATAAAAATTAGGTACTTTATTCTTATAAAAAATCTAAACTACGCAGATGATCACGCATTAATTACATATTTATATAATTATGTAGTCACAAATTATTTTGTGGCCTGCTAGGCCGTGGTTGCGGTTCTTCACGCATAGAAAATTTAAATTAAAATAAACAATTATAATTGTATTGCCTGGTAAACAAAACATTATTTTATTTTTTACAATTACTATTGTTTGAAAAAGTTTAAATGCATTTTTATTTGATTTCATCAAACTCAATAAATTAACAACAAACGTAAACAGTCACTCACTCCCCTTTCAACTACCCTTTATATTTATAGATATTTTATCCACCTTTCTACAGTGGATTATTATGACCTTCTTTTCAGGATACTTTGTTTATCAAAATTAAGTACTTCACTCTTGTTAAAACGTAAAATGTTGCTGATAAACTAACCCTCCCCCTTAACCGATCTTCATCAAAATTAATAGGCCTTCAGTACTCAACAACTCGGGCGCACACATGCAAAAAATTATTGATTCTGTTTGAATTTTCCGCAGTTATCGTTCGCCATAGAAAAAATTCTACACACAGACACTTTCCGGAAATTGATGTCTTTTCTTCATGTTTTGAGGGTAGCACTATCATAATCTGCCCTTATCTCGAACACGATTTTTCGCGATCACCATACTTACATTTCCTTACGGAACGTGGAAGTAATTGTTTTCTGAAATATAAGCATACAGATATTCATCTGCATATGTGACGGATGAGAGTACACACGAGGAGACTAGGTTGTTGTCTGGAACAAGTTAACTTTAATAACTGTTACAGCCATAGTAGTCATCTGAAAATGAAGAAAATCAGCCCGGCATACAAAATATCGGTGTGGACAACTATACATGACTTCCATGTTCTAAGATTTATATTTAAAATCATTTTCGAAATGAAATATTCCATAGAAATATTTCCAAAGAGACTACTTCTTTCTTGAGAAGTACTGTGGTTGCTAACCTATAATACCACTTCACGTTAGCGCACTCGATTTTCACTGATGATGGCAGTCGATGGCACTGCCGAACCGTCTGGTTTTGCAGAAAACATTGGACAACGGGCAAACAACAAGGAAGGAATTTTAACAACAAACTACTTCTTTGTTGACGATAACGTAGTACACATATAAAAAACTACCCCTTCCTCCTTCAACTACCTTTTTCATTTATAGACATTTCACCTACCTTTCTACAGTGGATTATTATGACCTTCTTTTCAGGATACTTTATTTGTCAAAATTAAGTGCTTCACTCTTGTTAAAACATAAAACGTTGCAGGTAAACTACCCCTTACTCTCAACCGATCTTCACCAAAATCAATAGACCTTGATTCCTCTTAAACTCAGGCACATCTGCAAAAATTTATTTGATTCTGTTTGAATTTGCTGCATTATTGTTTGCCATATAAAAAATGTTACACACAGACACACAGAAACTTTACGGAAAATTACTTTTCTTTTTGTTTTGAGGGTAGTACAATCAGAATCAGCCCTTATCTCGAACACGATTTTTTCGCTATCACCATACTTCCATTTCCTTATGGAACATGGAAGTAAAAAGAATACGCTTAATTAATTGTTCTGCACTAAGAATTACCCCATTTTTGAATACACGCGCGCGCTCGCACACACTAAACAGTTTTATGCAGCAACATAAACGCGCACGCATATGAATATGCACATATTCATTAACTATGGACACAAACTGTGAGAAAATAGGGATGCTGTGTCAATGAGAGTCCCTAACACATTATAAAGTATTTTGTTTAAAGCAATCATGTTGATACAGAGTTTTGTATTTATAAATAATCAGATTAGCAGCTTCACTGCATTCTACATATGGAACCTGACGTAATATATTTAGTAGTCTGTTCAGAGGGATAATGTTGTCAAACATTCATTAAAGTGCATTTGTTTTACACTGTGTGAGTGATCGTTAATAATTAATTGATTTAGATTTAACGATTCGCTAATATAATGCCAAAAGGACCACTATTATATCAAATACAACAACCAAAGGTCATTTTATCTACTTCTCGCACGCACGCACACACACTCACTTACAAATCTACTCTTGCAGACTAATTCACAGGCGTAGTACAGAAAAAAATGAGTACTGTAATAGCTTGAAAGTCTGTAATTTTAACAAAAAAAATCATATTTTTGGCTCTTTTTAGTTTACTGGAGACGTCTTAAAAATAACGATGTATTATAATATTTTATCTAAATAACTTGAGATACTCTGATGGTATTGCCTTAAAAATATTTCCTACAAAAAAGATCTGAATAAATTTATGAAATATTTAGATATAATATGCAAGAAGTGCTTCATTATATCTTCTTCTTCTTCCGGAGCTCTACAGGCCGGGATGACTCTTGGTTTCCATTACCAGTCGCCTCCAGTTCTCACTCTGTTGCAACGTCCCTCCAGTTTTGTACGCCCATTCTTCTTATGTCTTCCTCTACGTCATGTATCCATCGCCTTCTGGATCTGCCCGTTCTTCTTGTTCCTTCCATGTTTCCATTTAGCACTTGCTTGGGCAGTCTCTCCTGTGGCATCCTCCCCAGATGCCTCAGCCTTCCCTTTATAAAGCGCACTATATTTTTCCACTGTAATATATCATCAATTTCAGCATTTCAAAGGCATCTCCACTCTCCTGCTGCCATTATCTTTTTCACTATTTTTCTTTTAAACAGTGTCAACAAATTTAATCATACAGGTGTGAGTGGCCATGCTTCAGCTCCGTAAGTCACGACTAGTCTTATCAAACTTTTGTACACTTTCATTTAGGTTTCACAAGACAGAAGCTTGGACTTGAGAAGATTAAGACTTGCATAGTACTGCCAGCCACGATGCCTCTATTTATTTCTTATGAGATTTTGTTCTCCTAGTTGAGTTCTGTTTTAAGATATACAAACCTATCTACACCACTAAAAGTGTAATTTCCCAGCTCTAAGTTATGGAGATACTCCATTACCATTAAGTTCATCATATGTTTCAGTATATAAACTGTATTAAACCTAGTAAAAAACAATAGACGCAGAATTCCATAGGTCCCACAATTTATATAAGACAATTAACAGTTGAACAAGTGACGTAATTCCAATGTTTTGTTGATTCCAATTTCGTTTTCTTTTACAAAGTATTATTTGTGCCTTTAATTTTATCCAGTGCTAGGTAGATGTCCGACAGAATACTGATAATACTCAAGACTATTTCTAACCGTTATGTTCTACATAAAATTTCGAGGTTGATGGTCGTGGTCGATACTTACAGTTAATCTTCCTTAGTTCATTGGTAATCTTTTGGTGACTCTTGCGATAACCGCCTTTAAAGTCGGGACAAACGGGACGAACAAAAATTTTTCCGAACACTGGTAACCAAATTTGTTCTATCACTAGAGCTGGCTTTCTTACAAAACTTCATAGTTTACAGCTCGCGTCACGTTAACTCGCACTAAAAACCAATCGCGCCCAGCAAGACGTGATATAATTGGGTCTCCTCCAACATTAAGATTAAAGTCACCAAGTTGTTAGTTGGTGTCCAAAGCCCCGGGTGTACAAAGCCCGAAATGGTGGTTCGCCGCCAATGGTAGGTCTCCCAGAATAGGTGGCCAACCCGGTTGGTGGGTGATCGTGTCAGGAGTTTTCTCTGGCCCGTCCAAATCAATTCCTCGGAGGCCGGGGAGCCCCGCAACCAATGCGTCCTGGCCGGCATTCGGCGATGGACACGAGGTTTTACTCTTGTTCGTCTCTGATGTATTGGGTTCGACATGAGGTTGATCTGCGGTTCCGGCAGTGGGGCGTTGCCTCCGTCCGCCTTAAGAGGTAGAGTTGGATGCTCTTTCTGATGTTAAATCCTTGGTAGCAGATCTTCCGGAACCTGCGGAGGGATAAGACTGCACGTCTCTTACCGAATGGTACTGACCTCTTCATCGTCAGGCGTCTCGTCAGCGTTCAGAACAATCGGCCTCCCGCTCGATTAAGAGCCGAGGATGATATAAGCTACTAACTTCGAACATCTCCGTTATCCTTTGAGTAGTTGTCCTTTAGGTCCTCCACACAGCACCTGGAACAGGAACCAGCCTACGTATGTTAACCCATTGTCGTGGAGGCGTAAGTCTTTCGCCCGTTCGTGCGAGCCCTGAGTTGGCAAGTAGAAAGAACGTCCCATGTGCTACAGCAGACATAAGTCACAACACGCTCCTGAGGAAGATATTTGGGTGACACGAAACGTAAAGGAAGAAATATTAAGAAAGAAAATGTGGTCTCAACTAGGGCAGCCGACAACAAGTTGTGTGTGTATTTTTACAGCAGTGATAATTTACTCAAATTATGTTTCCTTTTGACCTTACTCCGGAGGCTGCTTTTGATGCTACAAATATTTCAAAGTTTTGCGTGAACAGGTTACTGGCCTGTTGCACAACCCCCTACCAGGAGGACCAGTGACTCTTCTGTCAGGGTTACCATATCATAGCCGAAAGGCCCCTGTTTTCTGGCGCAGGAGATTTGCCCTCCCCTCCTCTTTCTGAGATAGGATACGGTGGCTTTGTATCAGAAAGTATTCTGATACTAAAAGTATCAATTACAATATCAACATTGATTCATGCGAGTGAGGCGTGGGTGATGACAAAAAGGAAAGCGGCAAGATTCAGAGTGCTGAAATGCAGTTTCTTTGAAATATTTTAAATTATACTAAATATAATTATTTCACTACCGACTCGGAACACAATTGGAACTTGTGTTCCGAGTCGGTAGTGAAATAATTATATTTAGTTAAGTAACGGACACGTCATGGACAACGAAATCCAAGAATTTAAATTATACATTGCAATATATAATAAGGAATGAAGATATCAGAGCAGAACTTGGAGTAAAGGACATAATTGAATTTATTTCAAAACAATGATGAAGACAATGGTGGGATCATCTGCAAAGGATGACAGAGGATCGGTTGCCGAAAGCGGCACTGAACTATAAAGCCATTGGTAGAAAAGACGTGGGTCGTCCGAGGATGAAGTGGGTGCCAGAATAGGTTTTTACAGCCTAATCCTTGAAGAGGAGAAGAAGAAGAAGATGTTTCCTTTTGTTACTTGAAAGATAAATTTAAGACACTGAAATACAGTTTACTAAAAAGTTTTAGATCATAATACTTTGAACTCACAGAACTTAAAAAATGTCACCAAGTTGTCAGCAAGGTGACAAAAATGTCTCCAGCTTCCCTTAAGGACAACGAGGACATAAGATTATACATAATTCTGAGTGGAAAAACTTAATTACGTTTAATTATCTGTAAATTTTCCACTCTTACAAATTACTGACTGTAAGAATAAAATGTTTTGTTACAAACTTTTCCGTAACGGTATAGTGTAAATTTTATTTAAAAAAAATCGTAGCCCTAATTTTTGTTGGTCAGGGAGTGTATATTGCTATTAAAATTATTTACATAACTTTTCTCAACCCTCAGAGTGGAATCAATTTTACACATGTTAAGCAAGAAGGAAATGGAACAGGTAATAGGCGTAGCATTGGCTGATGAGTTCCATTTGCTCAAAAGTGTGGGTTACTTTCTTCACAAGACGTGTAAAAAACACTTCTGTAAGTAAAAACAGCCGTATAGCAGATTACTGAAAGTCTACAGATAACACATTAGTGTTTACTTAGATTTAAGTTACTATTACTGTCTAAAGTAATTTCATAGCTTACACGGTCGGCGTGAAGGTTGTTAGAATTACGGTTGCCAGGATGTAAGGCCGCGGTCCGATGTTATTCATAGCAAACGTTTCGGCCGTTCCTGCGACGACCATCTTCAGTTGAAAAGAACTGAAAACACTGACCAATATTTTACAGTCAGTAACCAGCCTCAGCCACAGGTACTGTGGTCACTGACTGTAAAATCTTTGGCACTGAAGATGGTCGTGGAAGGAACGCCCGAAACCTTTGGTATAAATAACATCGGACCACGGTCTTACAGCCCGGCGAACCATAATTTTAACTATGGAACCTTTAATTTACTATGTCGTAGAAAATAAATCAAACAAATTATATTTAATTATTTTATCAAATTGTGATGGTCAGATTTAATTTTAGGTTCCATTTCTTTTTAAATTAAGTAATGTTTGTTATATGATGCCTTTATGTTTCTGTCTTTAAATAACTTTGACATTTCTCACTTTCCGTACAAATACTGTGTATGACGAAAGGTGCAAGTGTCATTGTCCCCTCAAAAACATCTTCTTATTGATATTTTTAACTTCGGCGCGAGTATAATCACGATTCGTGTCCTAAATTATCTATATTGATTTTTCTTGAAATTGGTATATATTTACAAACGAATCTGTTCTACCAGCTCACAACATATGGAAAATCTTATTTACTCCAGAAAAATTCAACATCGTTTTCTTCATAACTCCAAGAGTTATTATGTATAACAAAATTCTTATATATCCTTGGCAAACGCACTGCTTATTGATAAATTATAACTAAATAAGTTGTTTACCTTGCTCACTGGCCGCACCAATCACATTCACTTTCTATACAGACTCCACAATATTTCCACGCCTTCTTATGGATTCAGTATTGCTTACTACATAACTTTGTCCTTCGTATTAAAAAAATGTTACTTATAAATTCTTGCTATAATCGTATTAAAAATGTACTTAATATTTTCCAATGGTACTTGAAATCATACCAATCGATTACATAAATCACAAAAATATTACTGTGACTTATGTTAAAATAACAACACAAAACACAGTAAAATACGTTAAACTAATGACAAAGTAATGAAAAATTATATATCGTTACGACGCGGGTCTAACTGATCGTCGTATGATATAGTGGAAAAAAATACAAGACACCAATTAAGTCACTAATCACCAGCTTTGTTACAATTAATAATCTGTAAACAAGTTATTCGTATACTCGTACAATAATTCAAATAAAATTTATCCACACGCAATGATAATGTCAACTAATAGAGTCCCGCACAATAATCACTTTTCACTATAGACAGACCATGCACATAAGAACCTTCGGTCAGAAAGCTTCGCGCATCTTCCCCTCCTTCCGTTCAAACACTCACTCCCCCACCACCTGACTGACAGTTGTAGACTCACTCACTCATTTGCTCGCTATATCGCAGTATTATCAATTCGTTGCGTTATTTGCAAGTTGTTAATTTAAAATGTCATCCAAAATAATACATAAAAATTGTATTCTATTTCGTTATCTAAGAAATAAATATTAAATTCTACATACCTTTAAACTGTTGTCAGTTAATTATTCTATATCAGTAGCGCTTGTTTCCGACACCGAACTGCTGAAATCTGAATCAGATGATTCTCCATTTATAGAAATAATCAGTTCATCGACAGCTTCATCCATTAAACCGTCATTTTTCCAGTACTCTTTTCAATTTTAATTACATGGTCACAACACTTCTTCCACTTATCAACTGAGTATTCTAAAAACAACTTTTCACAAAGTTTCCGTTTCACTTCCAAAGATTCAGACAGGCACTCACTGATCCTACCTTTTACGTCACCCCAAACAAGTTCGATAGGCGTCAAATCAGGATGATACGGTAGCAAACGCACAACTGTGTGACCGGCATCAACGAACAGTTTATCTATCCTGTAAGTCGGTTTGGTTTGCACATATTTAACCAGTAACAGCAGCTCTGCTTTAGTTATAGGTTCTTGGAATGCAACATTGTTATGTCTAAGCCAGTCCATAATAGACTGTTTAATAGATGACGAGGTCGGTTTTTTGTTCTCTTGCACACTGTGATAACTTGCATTATCATAACAACGACAGAATTGGGAGGCAAATTCGGAATTAACATGTTTTGAACATATTTAGAAAAATTCTCATAGTTCATGTCATCATGATAATTCCCACTTTTTTGTTGTGACTGAAAAATCAGAAGAGCGTTTTTAACAAACCCACATTCCCCACCTGCATGTATTATAATTAACCTACACCCCTTACCGGTCGCTTTAGCACTTCCAATTTCTGTTTCGGATTGCCAACAAGATGGAACAGATAGTGTGGAATGAATATAGGTTTCGTCGAGGTAAACTATATTTCTTTTATTGTACCTGGTTGTCTGATCTCTCTTACGTATCTGGCTCTCCATGCAACATTTTCCGGGTTTTCCATTAAAATCTTACGGGATGACTGACAAATTTTCCACTTAAATCCCATGCTTTTTAATAATTTTCGCAAGTATTCCCTCCCACAATGAAGAATGTCTTCATCCTTCAAAAGTCTGTTAAGTTTTTTTAAAAGTTGGTACAGTTTTTTTGTTAATATAAATGTCGTGTATTTTACGTGTAATCACACATTTAGTAAAATCGTCCACAATTATTTTTATTATATTACCGCTCTTTTTCTTAGTAGGCGTAGAAAACTTAAGTTTTCCTTTAGCCAAATGACTTCTTGCTTCCACCAGAATACGCTTCACAGACGACTGAGATATACCCGTCGCTTCACTGGTCGACTGGACAACGTTATACATAAGGTTGTGGAGTTGTTTTTGCTCCCGTAAATGTTTTGCAACATTGTAAACAATTTCACGCGCTTGGCCCTTAACGACCTTCCAGACGCACTTGACGAGGAGGATGCCATTTATTTCTTAATTCTATAACACACGCACAACACAACACTTTACGCAGACACACGTGATGAGTAGTGGGAATTACATTCAGTCACACACTGCTGCGGAGGGATACCCTTCCACTGTACAGTGTTATGCGCCAAGTACGACGCTCAGAACACTTGATTCCGTGGAGGCTCTTATGTCTGTGGTTTTACTATAATAGCTGCTTCAAATGCACTGAGTAATCGCCCGACGTAAACTGAAATTGACGGTCTCCGAATGCCTGTATTTATACCCCGCTGATATGCCAGAATAATCTGTCACTTTGGATGACGTGTTAAACAAACAGGCGATCTCGAATCCACTAGAAACAGTGTCCTTGAACACAGTGCGCCGACCGGTACGGTCTGGAATATACTCGACTGGTGACGCATGGTAAGTTTCACGTAATTGTCTTTCATCTCAAAGCAGCAGCAATATGTACATACACACACACATTACAGCGGGCTCTGTTGGGATAGCCGTAGATACTTGTAGAACGTTCCGTATTACGTAACAATATTATATATTTTTGTTTGTTAAAATCAACAAATATGTAAAGAAACGTACAAACATTTTGTGTAATATAAATTGCAATTGACTTATCGGTGAATGTGTAAGTATGATTGTCAAACCTATTTCAACGGAGAGTAATTCGATTGCTATCAATGGAGCGTTATATTTTTCCTCTTCTGTGTTAGTAATGTAATATTTTTGTACACTTATGTTACCTACTGTTAATGTATCTGATAGGTAAGACATTGCAGATACGTACACTGACTTAACACTTTCTTATCAACTTACTAATTGCAGTTTCATCACCATCAGCCGTGCCTCTACAACCCTTGGTGGGTCTTGGCCTCCTCCAAGAGTCGATTCCATTCTTCCCTATTACGTGCGCTGGCTTTCCAGTTTTTTATGTTCAGCTTTCTGAGGTCCTCCTCTATCTGGCCTTTGAATCTAGTTCGGGGTCTTCCTCATTTTTCTACTACCCATTGGTTTCTGGTAGAAAATATGTTTCGTAGGCTGTCATTCCTCCATTCTCTCTATATGTCTAGCCCGCCTAAGCTTGTATATTTTGATTATCCTGACAATGTCCGGCTTTTTGTAAAGATGATATAGGTTACCATTTGTTTGATACCATTACAATATTGGCTATGTTATAAATATCCATTCGTACTCACCGAGTTGAGTTACTTTTTTTGGCATTATAGTTACAATTTTTGTTTTTAAATTACTCTGGGATTTCACTGCATTCATTCAGAACTATCAGACCCATTTCAGCAGTACTTTTCACTCATTTTATCAAATATTATTTTTGTTTCGTCATCACTATTACTACTCCAAGGACTAGGCCTCAGACCTGTTCCGGAACCCATCTCATCCTCGATCTACCGACATCTCTCGTCCCAGTAGGGTGATAACCCAAGGCAGCCACAGGTAGACGGATATCAGGCATGCGGTTCAAGTGTTCACACCATTTCCTTTTGTGGTCTTCAATCTTCTGGTGCAATGATACCGTGTTTACATCGCGTCTAATATCTTCGTTCCTTCTCCGATCCAAGAGAGAACAACCTTGCGTCCCTCTTAGAAACTTCATTTCGCTTGCCTGAATCATCTGTACGTCCCTTTTACCAAGAGTCCATATCTCACTAGCATACAGGAATGTGGGGGACAGCCACAGTTTTATAAAATTTCATTCGGGTATCCTTCCGTGTTTTACTTACTCTCTTGGGAAGACAAGCCCGAAATCAAAGTTCCTGGTCCTCCAGGTTGGGTGTTTTACAGCAGGCCAGTAGCCTTCTTAAGTAAAAATATATGTACTTGCAGAACTCATACGAGCCTCGGAAATCGGATGGGAAATACGGCAAATCGACCTAAGCTAACGCAAAAGGACAAACGGATTATTTTTTGTTTTTACAACCTTATTCTCAGCTTTACCAACACATTTTTAATGTTTGCGTTCATTCATCTTTTTCTTCATCCGAAATAAGTTTACTCTGTTCATTCACATTACCATGTATTTACTAGACAATACTAGGCAATAATTTGCAAAACTTAGATTTAAAAGATGTATTTTATTAATTTCAATTATATAAACATCATTTTTATAAATGTTATTGTCAGTGTTAGCTTTTGTTTGGCCACATCTGAATAATCACTCCGATTCTGTCGTAACTTGTTGCTGAACTGCTTGCTGATGAGCAATGCCATTCTGTGTCAACCAAACACCATTTGGTGTCATCACCATTCAGTGTCCAAACCATTATCAAATTCTCCCCTTGGGTACACCGAAAGGCTTTGTTCACCAGGATGTAGTCGTTCAGCAACAAGATACAGCAAACTTGGACTGTTGAAGACTGCTAACACGATAGTCCTGACTGCGAATAAAAGTTAGTTAAGTTTATTGAATATTTTTACACTAATTTGCATACATAATAAGGCCACTAAATTTAATTAGGTCATAACTTTATATAACAAACTTACGTTAGTTTTCCTTTCTTAGTCAGAATTTAACAAACTTCTCGCAGTCTCCCATCTTCCGCATAACAAACTTTCTGTAACTTCTATTTCCCTTCTTAATTATGTAAACGATATAATCTAATATAGGTTCGTTGTATACATTACCATATACATACGACTGATTTCTATTAAGAAAATTATTACTTTATGTAGAATACTATACGAGTATGATTTCATTAATATTATATTACTATTATTATTAAAATTAGTAGTAGTAGTAGTAGTAGTAGTAGTAGTAGTAGTAATAGTAGTAGTAGGAATGGTAGTGGTAGTGGTAGTAGTAGTAGTAGTAGTAGTAGTGGTAGTAGTAGTAGTAGTAGTAGTAGTAGTAGTATTAGTAGTAGTAGTAGTAGTAGTGGTAGTAGTAGTGGTGGTAGTAGTAGTAGTAGTGGTAGTGGTAGTGGTGGTGGTGATAGTAGTAGTATTAGTAGTAGTAGTGGTAGTAGTAGTAGTAGTAGTAGTAGGAATGGTAGTGGTAGTGATAGTAGTAGTAGTAGTAGTAGTAGTAGTAGTAGTAGTGGTGGTAGTGGTAGTGGTAGTAGTAGTAGTGGTGGTGGTAGTAGTAGTAGTAGTAGTAGTGGTAGTAGTAGTAGTGGTAGTAGTAGTAGTAGTAGTGGTAGTAGTGGTGGTAGTGGTAGTGGTAGTAGTAGTGGTGGTGGTGGTGTTGGTGGTGGTGGTAGTGGTAGTAGTAGTAAAACTTATGGTGTAATTTAATTTCCAAGAAATCTACAACATAGCTTATTGTTACGACCGCGACGGTCACCTTGATCGTCGTGTGGTACTGTGGGGTCAGAAGTGAGATAGAACCGTTAAGAGTGGACACTTTGTGCAAGACTGTGTAATTTGTAATTAATCGGGAAACAATGAATGCCAGTCAGATGATGGAAAATTTCCAGGCGCTGCTGTTGCAGACAGAGGAACGACGACGTCAAGAAGCAGTAGAAGCAGAGAAAAGACGCAGACAAGAGGCAAAAGAAGCAGATAAAGGACGCCAACATGAGACGGAGGTAGGGGAAAAACTACAGGATGAGAAAGCGGAAGAGAGACAGAAATCCCTCCTGATGGAAGAACACAAGAATGGGAGAAAGCGCTAATGCTGGAAACAGAAGGAAGACGGAAAACACTCCGGAAGAACGACAAGACGAGAACGTAAGCAGGAGGCACAAGAACATAACCGTGAAACAGGTGACATCAAAGCGTTGATACAGGAGCAAAAGGAGATGCAAGAACATACCGCTACAAAGCTGGGTCTATTAAGATGTGAGCTTAATAAACATAGTTACTAAAATATTGGAGGTACAAGAATCAGTGACATAAAAAATAGCTGAAGTAGAAAAATCCGTCTCGAGTGTGAAGGAAGCTATGTCTAATAAAATATCTGATGTAGAGGACACTGCAGTAATTGTCAAAGATTCAGTCTCAACTATAAAAGAGTTAATTGCAAATATAAAAGATACCGAGAGAAGAGAGTTATCGTAACAACTGGAGAAATAAAGCTCCAGAACAGCACACAGTTTCCACGCTACATAAGATCAGTGGAAACGTGGTCGTTATTGGATTTGCGGAAGGTAAACCAACAACATTTACAGTTGGCACGGGCGCAACAGGATCCATTGTGCGCCCAGACTTGATCAGCGAGACAATATGTACACTAACGTTTCCCTTTATTTATCTAAAATTACAAATGAAAAACTATTATATGAGTGAAACGATTAGACGGTTTATTTTTATAGATTCTATTATTGAATGAGAGACAAATCGATATCGCTTTTCAACAAGAGTTACCCACACAACTGGGTTAGTATAGAAAGACAAGGTTAACTACGTTTGAAGTTATATATTGGAAGTCATGTCTATAGAGAAAGCAATGTAACAATGTGTACTTGAACCAACGTTCATTGCGAACAAAGAAATATTGGTTGGCGTTGTGCCTCACTTCGGCGTATTTCAGTACACACACTACGTCACTGGTAACATCACAATTATACGTCGTGCATACGTGGGTGGGTGGAATTTCAGTTCTATGGAAGGAGCAGTTGAATGTAAGGGAAAGTCGTCATGAAATCTATTGTCGACTTTGAAATGTAATATTTTGTAACTTGGAAATAAAAACCCACAACTTGCTACACCACTAATTTATTCTTATTATGACGGAGTTATTCAATCTACATAATGTTTCCGAAAAGAGTTTACTTTTTCTATAATAACAATAAACTATAAACGAATTTTGAAAATATATACTAACATAAAAGTCAACACCTTTTATTAATCACAAGTCCCAGATTAAATGCAATGAAATACCGCTTGATTAAATAACTTCCAACTAAATAACACTTGACATATTATGTTATTACGAAAATAATAAATAACAAAATCCTTTCCTTATGCCTTGAAATGATGTAAGGACAAATTTTACTTCCATGTTCCGTAAGGAAATGGAAGTATGGTGATGGCGAAAAAATCGTGTTCTAGATAAGGACTGATTCTGATTGTACTACTTACAAAACATGAACAAAAGTCATTTTCGAAAAGTGTCTGTGTGTAGAATGTTTTCTATGAAGAACGATAACTGCCGCAAATTCGAACAGAATCAAATAATGTTTTGCACGTGTGCCTGAGTTTTAGAGGACTCGAGGCCTATTGATTTTGGTGAAGATTGGTTGGGGTGAAGGGGTAGTTTACCTGCAACGTTTTATGTTTTAACAAGAGTAAAGTAGGTACTTAATTTTTATAAATAAAGTATCTTGAAAAGAAGATCATAATAATTTAACAGTTTGTTAAGATCATAATAATTTAAAGAATTTGTTGTTAAAATTCCTTCCCGGGTTGTTTGGTCGCGGTCCAATGTTTTCTGCAAAACCCGAAGTTTCGACAGTGCCATCGACTACCATCATCAGTGAAAATCGAGTGCGCTAACGTGAGGTAGTATACGTTAGTAACCACAGTACTGTGGTTAAGACTGAAGAAAAAAGTAGTTTCTATGGAAATATTTCATTTCGAAGATGATTTTAAATATAAATCTTAGACCATGGAAGTCATGTGTGGTTCTCCATACCGATTTTTATTATAACAGGCATTACAAAGTTCTCTGTTTATAACTAAACAGGTTGCCTAATGATATTTGACCCACAGTTGCATACAAGTGTTGAATATTACCTGTTATTACGTTTATTTTCATCAATTCAAATGACTGTAGGGCACCAATTTAACGATTCATCCCTGAGGAAATTACAGAATCGTAAAACTTTGTAATTTGATCAAAAACTTTTAATCGATTCAGCATAGGGGTTAATTGTTGTTTGTATGTTCTAAAATAACATTTCCCAATTTTTTGTCAAACTAATTATTTTGCAAGTGAAAATTACCATACATATTAAGCGTTAACGTGTACAGACAGCAGTCACACAGCTAACAATATTAAAAAGTAACCAAATACAAAATAACCAGGATACGATAATGATGTTTGAGTTTAATGTTCCCAGGTTCTCGCGGATTATTCACTTTTTACAGTAACAAAACTCAATTATCTAATTTAAATTATTAAAAATCGGTATGGAGAAGCATAGATGACTTCCATGTTCTAATTAGTTATAAAATTATTTTTAATATGCACACTCAGAACGAAACTAAATATATGGCTGCTTTTGGTAAAAACGCTGAGGAAGATAATCAAAATACAAGTTGTACATAGTTGTTAATATTTAAAAAAATAAATAATTAATTTTATTAAATTATCTTATATTTAAACAACGCTAAAGAAAGTGAATACCACCCAGTGTTTGGAATCTGTGGATTCTGAAAACGAATAATTATTTTGTTTACGTATCCGTGGTTACGATATTTTGTTTACATGTAACGATATCAATTGTTAGTATTTTATTGAAGTTTTTTTAAATTTTCGGTAGAATAAATTTATAAAATCAATACAAAATTTACCCCTCCCCTTCACCTACCCTTTTCTTTGTAGATATGTTATTTGCCTTTCTACAGTGGATTATTATGACCTTCTTTCCAGGATACTTTATTTATCAAAATTAAGTACTTTACTATTGTTAAAAAGTAAATCGTTGCAGGTAAACTACCCCTCCCCTTTAAGCGATCTTCACCAAAATCAATAGGTCTTGAGTCCTCTAAAACTCGGACACAAATGCAAAACATTATTTGATTCTGTTTGAATTTCCGGCAGTTATCGTTTGCCATAGAAAAAACTTTACAAACAGCACACAGGCATTTACGGAAAATGACTTTACGTTTTGAGGGTAGTACAATCAGAATCAGGCCTTATCTCGAACACAATTCTTTTGCCATCACCATACTTCCATTTGCTTACGGAACATGGAAGTAAAAATTAGTACATTGTACAGAACAACACTTTCCTACTTACATAAAACACTTTAATTATAATTCCCGTATTTATTATACCGGTATGTTCCAAGAGGAACCTCTTTCCTTGATTCTATATTAAAAAACCTAACTTCCTTAAATTTATCTTTTTATATCTATAATTTTTTGATGTTGTTCCATAGTGTTTACAGTATTTAAGACGAAATTATGTTAAAATTTTAAACGTTATGTTTGAATGTTTAAATGCGTTACTTTCCATAAAAAAATAACACTTTGGAGTTCAAAAATCCTTTAACTCTAAATTCCTGAATTTCCTTTCTTTGAACAATTCACCACAAGTAAATCAAAAAGTAGTTAACATTTGAAAAGTTAAAATGTTGAGTAATATCTGCGAGTGTTTACACTATATCACACGACTTTTGTTTTTGAGGAAAGACAATTAAAGTAAGATGTTTGATATTGACTGGGTCATGTTGCTACAGTTCTGCTTCATATTCCAAGAATTTTTTTGTTACCTGCTTTCCTTTTATAATTGACACATCCTTTATATTCTGTACAAAGAAAGGAGAATTCTAAATTTACAACTTTATAATTTTCATGGGGCCCGAAAGGGAATATGACGAGAACATATGCTTTCATTGAAGAGAAATGCACTAGTCTCTCCACCCCAAACTTCACTCTCATCTACACGTTGGTGGACCCTGTTACGTCGAGCAATCCACTCCAAGGTTGTGGTAGCCAATCCCTTCGGGCGGAGTGGATCGGTAAGGAAACGAGAGACGGAGGTTCTGTCAGGGCAGCCTGGGGGTATCTGGGTCCTGGCCTGCTAAGACGGTGCACATCTGCAGTAGGGTGTGCATCTAGTGTGGAGTCGGATAAGCCTACAGTAAGTCAACGGCTTCATACATGGGATAAGTTAGTTAGTCTACTGCGATCGGGAAAAGAGAGCTCGTCAGCTGAGGTGAAAGCAACTCTCTAGGGGAAGAGCAGTTCGAAATCAAAGTTCTTCGTTCTTCAGGTTGGGGGTTTTACAGCAGGCCAGTGACCTGCTTAAGTAAAAATATAATATAACATTAATTTACTGGAATTGTGGGTCACTAGCACACTATGGGGCACTGTGTTGGGAGAAGTTAGCTCCTTCACCCCTCTTTTCGACTATATATAAGTTACAACTAACTTATAGAATAAAATATTATTATTCTGTTTGTAAACGCTGAATAAATCAAATACAAATGTTTATTAAATTTCAATGATAATTTTGAGAAATACACCACGCGTGGACCATAAAACTAAGTATGCATAATGTCTCGTGAACAATTAAAAATAACATGTAACTTAAAAAAACATAAACAGAAAACGCTGAAAATTTTGTATTCTAAGCTTAGTTAGGAAAATATCACCAGTAATTAATGTTTTTTTGACGGAGCCCATTATTTACTAAAACATCGTATTTAATGTGCCGAAAGTCAAATAAGTAGGATATACAGAGCATATTGTTGCCTTAACCGTGCTCTCTTACTAGCATTTGGAATTCGATAAAATTGTATAAGGATAAAATAAGCTTAAGTACCTCGTTAAAAATGGAGCCAGCAGTAACAAAGACAGGAAAAATAAATGATTTCAAAAAGTGAGAGCAGACGCTAGGAGCATCCCTGCGCCCCCCCCCCACACACACAATCTGTTAATATGAGTGATGATATCCCTTATCCTCCTGTTAAACCTCGGTGTTTCTTAAAATGGGGGAAACGATTTTTTACGCATTCCACTTGGGATGCGCACTATCAAGGAAATTCAGGGCTACAGGATTACGGCTTTCCAGCTTTGGAGTTTTAAGGGTTCATTAATCACTCATATAATTTCAAATACTGTATTTCATTGCTGCACACGTAGCTTTATATCCACAACGTACGCGCGTACACACACACACACACGCGCGCGCGCGCGCGTATATACATACTTGTAGAATATTTTCCTGCATAGTATTATTTCTTAGTATTAAAAAATATTGGACTTGAACGAACCGTCAGGCCAGTCGTATCCAAGCGGCTAAAATGAGATTTCTCAGGCACGTGGCAGGGTATAGGCCTACTCTCCATGATCGTAGAAGAAACACAGATATACTGGAGGGACTGAATATTATGAGTATACTCGACAGGATCGCCCAGTATCGGCTGAATTGTTGGGAACATCTGTAACGAATGGATGACTGCCGCATCCCCAAACAACTATGGAACTATATAGCCCTAATCTTTGCCTATTTGAGACCGGAACAAACCATCCTTGGTTTAATCATTGAAGATGATGATGATGAGGATGATAAAAAATATTTCCTTTCTGAATTGGATTTTAATATTATTATAGTTTTACGTAAAATTATAAGTGGTGACGAATTGAAAGCAAACTAATCCACAGCCTATAAAAACTTTAATTGGAATGTATCATTAAAATTGCATTTCCTACACACACATCAGGATTATTTCCTTTAAGCTTCGGTGTAAAAAGTGACAAACATGGGGGGGGGGGAGTTCCACTAAGTCGTCACCATTATGGAGAAGAGATACTCAGCAAAGTGAATGTCACAATTCTTAAGGAAAATTGTTAGGACACGGTAAGAGACACTCCAGAAGATGTCTACAAAATAAAAGGACCAAAAAAGTCGTTTTAATGTAGTGGTTGTAATTTAATAAACATTATTTTCTTTGTTTAGAGACGAAAATCGATTCAACACATCACAAGAATGTAAAAAAATAGAATACTGAAGATGGCGAAAGATTACAACCCTAGAGGCAGAAGAAGTTGGTGGACATACGAAAAGGTGGACTGTAGAATAGGAACAGGCCGCGAAAGCCTAAAACTGTTAAGAAGATGATGTTGATGATCCTTTGTATTTTTTTTACAAAATTATGCGACTTTGTAGATTCTGACTGTAGTTTCGAATTCAGCACCCAAAAATTAATAAAATTCGCCTGGTTTCACCCAAAGTACAGAAAGTCGTTTTAAATTTGTTGTCCATTGTTATATGAAGCGCAGAAGGTATAAAGCGGTAGAAACTAAAGCTAACCAGGCCTAAACTAAACTAGCTGACGTCTTCTGTTACGACTGGGAAACGAACAACCGTTACTATCTGAAGAAATGTTGCATTTGCGATCATGATATTGTATGACAACATAAAACGTTTACCCCTTGTGACAATAAGCATCACTTTTGTTACGTAATACGAAACGTTCTACAAGTATCTCGGCTATCCGAGCAGATTTAAATGGAATAAATCCTATTGTAGTCCCAAGCCACGTGTTTGTTAACCAAATACACTGTACTCACCGTCTATGGCCTTTTTCCGTAATGTTTTTTCCGTGTTTACATGTTTCAAGGCACTTGCCTCATCATCAGAACTTATAAAATCAATCTATGTCATAAATAATGACATTTGTCAAAATATTAAAAACACAATACGGCAATTAAACTATGTACATAAATTCGCTTTAAAAATGTTCGGTGTGCCTTGCAAGACAACACGCGCCGTACTCCATTTAAAGCGAACATTTTTAACATTTTTAAAGCGAATTTATGTACATAGTTTAATTGCCGTATTGTGTTTTTAATATTTTGACAAATGTCATTATTTATGGCATAGATTGATTTTATAAGTTCTGATGATGAGGCAAGTGCCTTGAAACATGTAAACACGGAAAAAACATTACGGAAAAAGGCCATAGACGGTGAGTACAGTGTATTTGGTTATCCCAGCAGAGCCCATATTATGTGTGTGTGTGTGTGTGTGTGTGCGTGTGTGTGTGTGTGCGTACATATTGCTGCTACTTTGAGATGAAAGACAATTACGTGACACTTATCATGTGTCGAGGCTATTCCAGACCATACCGCTCGGTCATGGTGTTTAAGGCCATACAGTTTGCACGGTTTCTAGTGGATTCTAGAGCGCCTGTAATACGCAGTTTTACTCGACACGTCATCAAGAAAGTGACCGATTATTCCAACATCTCAGCGGGGTATATAAATATATGCATCCAGCGACGGACAGTCAGTACTCGGTGCGTCAAGTGGCGATTTATTCAAGTGAGTTTCTAAGTATTGTGGCGAAGTGTTATTGTGTTATAAGAGTGTCGAATTCTTTATAGCGGACATTATTATTGCGTGTAGACAAATTTTACTTGAATTGTTTTGTAAGATACTATTTTGTTGATTACAAATTACTAATTGTGATAATTAAAGCTGGCTATTGGTGACTTCATTGGTATCTAGTATTATGTTTTTCCACTGTACCATACGACGATCGGTGAGACCATCGTAACCCCTATAATATCTCTTTTAAGTGGCGTGAGTAACTTTGTATCGTTAACATTTAACAAAGCTATGAATATTATGAGAAGTTCGGCTCGCCGGGCTGTAAGGGCGTGGGCCAAGGTTGTTTGGTTCGTTTGTTATATTAAAAAAACAAAGATACAGTACCGTTTACCAAATGGTAAAAGCTTAAGAGCATGATAATGTCTTTCAGCCGCCAGGTAAATGTAACATTATTATGGTTACTAACTGACTGATTGTTTCTTTTGCAGAAGTGTCGCAAATCTCTCTCGAACCATAAGCGATCGCAGACGGAGCAGGCGTAACCGAACTCGTTGTCGTCGAATCGTTTCATGAATTCCGCATCTGCTGCTGTCTCTTCAGTTTTCAAGAGTTTTGGCGATACCGCAGCGATTGCCTGTTCGAATTCAGCTGCTTCGTTCGCTCGTTTAGTTGCCATCACAATTTTCTTATTCAATCTACAACGTTTTACTCGTTCGTTGGTTTTCCTTCGCTTCTCTGCCAGTTTCATGCTGTAGAATGCATCGATTTTCTCCTGCTCAGTCATCGTCGCCGCGAACGGTGTATTTATTAAGCACTCGTTCAATTCTTCGCGCATCAAGTCATCTTCCTTTCGATTTTTTTGCGACGGGGCCGCTGGTACCGACGCTTCACCGCCGACAGCAGCCGCTCGTTGCTGTTTCCTTCTCGAGCTTCTTTCGTTCCCGACACTTTCTTACTCGCTCGGCATTTTGTCGTTTCTTGATCTGAGCCTTCTCGTCGCTGTTATCCATTGTCGAACGCTGTTTTAGTCAGTCGCCACGTTTGGTTACTATATATCACCAGCAGTGTATTTCACCACAACACAAAACAAACCTTCATTTACATATTGCGACGTATCACAACAATCCCAATGACGTCATGCAATGATGACGTCATGCAGCGTAACATGTTACAGAAAATTTTCAGACGACGCAGTAGGCCTACAGACAAAAGAGCATGTAAAACCTAATTTATTCTCACTAAAACGTTTCCTGAACTCAATGTCAGCAGCGATTATTTCTGTTTTGATGCGTTTACATATCAAATTTCTAGACTGTGAGGAATCGAAAGTGTGGAAGCGTCACGAAATTATGACGTCATACAGCATTACATGTTACAGAAAGTTTCAAACGATGTCAAGCTAAAAGACATTATCATGTCAAAAAAAAAAAAAAAAAAAAAAACTACCAAATAACCTTGGACCCCGGCCTTACAGCCCGGCAATTCGAAGTTCTCATAACATTGAAAGCCTCAGACGAAAGTAAAGCTATGAGTAGTTTGGTTGTATTCAAGTGCACACAGTACGTGTAACACAATAACTTGTGTTTGACTGGTACACAGACAACTACTACTAGATTGTCAGTACCGTGGCGATGCTCAGTATTTCCGCGTCGAATAATCACAACGTTATAGTACTGCATAATGCAATTGTAGCAGTGCGTTTCGTTTAAATGTAGTACACAGTGGCGAAGCTAGTAGTTAATGAATGGGTAGGCAAAAATCTTATCTTAAATTTTTATTTTAAGGAATCACTAAAAGGATGGTGGTTCAAATCGGACGTTGAGGTAGAGTTTGCTGTAAGCGAATGGTTCCACAAACAGCCGTAAGAATTTTACTAGCAGGGAATCTACAGGTTGGTGCAACAGTGGAACTCATGTCTTAATGTTAATGGAGACTTCTTTTAAAATCGTTGAATAAAAAATGCTTTACAGCTCTATATGTGTTTCTATTGAACAATCCTTGTATTAGTCATACACAATAATACAACTGATTGAACTTCAAATTTTTAAACTTGTTTAGTTTATATATATATATATATATATATATATATATATATATATATATATGTTTAATGTTACAATTAATTCAAATAACAATCTTGATCATCTGTTAGTTCAGCGGAATAACAGGGACACTTTTAATAACCGCATAAAATAAACACACTTATAAACAACACAGCGCGCTTTAACTTGAATGTTTGGACCACAGAAGTGAGGTGTGTACAGCACGGGACAATACCCCTCCCTTCACTTCCCTATCACTCCGGCACATTGCTTACATACGATGTATACAAAAAACGCTGAGGCAAGTTCAGGTTGTCTCATTCGCTTTAAACGAGCTATGCCGAGTCTCACCTGTCACCATCTAGCGGTCTCTCAGTAAAGCACGTTTCGGCCTAATAAATTCGACAGTCGCGATAACAATGTATAATCTTTACGTTATGTAGTTCATACGTATTTATAATTTTGATTCTACAGAATTTTTTAGGGTAGGCATTGCCTCAATTGCCTCCATGTAACTTTGCCACTGGTAGTACATAATGTGCTACGTTACATTTGTGCAAAAGTACACAGCCTAGAGTGGAGTCGTTTGTTCGGGGTATCTAAAGCTAGAAATCTGTCCCACAACGGCGCTCGTAACCGGCTACGCTTACCATGTTAAGTTCATCAACTTTGAGATCTATTATCTCATAACCTGTAAAGGATATGTCTGAAATTTTAGCATACTCGTAAGCACTTTATACACTGCGAACGCTACTCAATTTCCTCATTTTGAATAATGTTTTAAGTTTTGCTCTAAACATTTGCATACAAAAAGCACACACAACTTTTTTACGTTTTTATTTTTCAGTGAAACCGTACAGTTCTAGTATCGTAGTTATATCTCTGTTAACCCAATTGCCACAAAATGGCCTGGTCATAAACACAATTATTTTGTACCGTATTCTCCGTTGTGTTACAGCAAACAGATGTTTAACCGTTTACTGAATTCGATATATCATTTAATAACGTAAGTTCAGCGCTCAGTGTTAAACTCCCCCGAGGAAAAGTTCAAACTCGTGCGGCATACGGCGTACTCTTGTTATAACAAAGTGCTTCACAAGGAACCCATGACCCTGTTGTTAGACAAGAAAAGCAATAACTGTTAAACTATTCAGATAACAAAAGGACAACTTGAGGGCTTTAATAATGATGCATTTGTAGTTCAGTATCATTCTGTACTCATTCTGTACACATACTTGAATTTATATTAAATCCCTCTGTCTCTCCCTTTGCCGTATCTGTCATTAACTATACATATTTTTTATAAACATCGCTTACGTTTTTCATTATAGTAAACGGTAATTCAAGGTACAATACCAACAGTTAAAAAACATAAGGATCTGAAAAAGTCAACTGATGTGAAAAAGCAGACAAAAGGAAATATTTTCCTGCCAAAATGTTCATTATTATGTTCTGCGCATTATTTCAAAAGTATATTTTTCTGTCTCTTAGGTGTTATTGTGTTGTTATAAACGTCTGCTTATATCGTAACGGTTGCACTTTAAGAAGTATTTTTTGCACTGTAATTGGAAATATCGGTATGGAGAACCATACATGACTTCCATGTTCTAAGATATATATTTAAAATCATATTCGAAATGAAATATTTCCATAGAAACTACTTCTTTCTACTTATTGCTTCAGCCTTAACCACAGTACTATGATCACTAACGTATACCACCTCACGTTTTCGCACTCGATTTTCACTGATGATGGCAGTCGATGGCACTGCCGAAAAGTCTGGTTTTGCAGAAAACATTGGACTACGGCTAAACAGCTCGGGAAGGAATTTTAACAATGAACTACTTCTTTGTTGCCGATAACGTAGTACACATATAAAAAATTCTCCCCTCCCCCATCAACTATAATTTTCATTAATAGAAAATTACCCTCACCCCGTTCACCTAACCTCTTCATTTATAGATATTTCATCTACGTTTCTAAATTGGATTATTATGAGCTTCTTATCAGGATACTTTATTTATCAAAATTAAGTACTTTACTCTTGTTAAAACATAAAACGTAGCTGGTAAACTACCCCTTTCTCTTAACCGATCTTCACCAAAATCAATAGACCTTTAGTCCTCTACAATTTAGGGATGCATGCAAAAAAATATTTGATTCTGTTTGAATGTGCGGCAGTTATCGTTCGTCATGAAAACATTTCTCTTGTTACATCATAAAATGTTGCTGGTAAACTACCCCTTTCCCTTAACCGATCTTCACCAAAATCAACAGGCCTTGAGATCTCTACAATTCAGGAACGAATGCAAAAAAGTATTTTATTGTCTTTGAATTTACGGCAGTTATCTTTCGTCATAAAAAATTACCCTTGTTAAAACATAAAATGTTGCTGGTAAACTACCCCTTTCCCTTAACCGATCTTCAACAAAATCAACAGACCTTGAGGTCTATAATTCATAAAGGTATGCAAAAACGTAGATGATTCTGTTTGAATTTACGGCAGTTATCGTTCGTCATATACAAAATTACCCTTGTTAAAACATAAAATATTGCTGGTAAACTACCCCTTTCCCTTAACCGAACTTCACCAACACCAATAGGTCTTGAGAGCTCTACAATAAAGGGCTGTATGCAAAAAATTATTTGATTCTGTTTGAATTTGCGGCTCTTATCGTTTGCCATAGTAAATACCCTTGTTAAAAAAAACCTTGCTGGTAAACTACCCCTTTCCTTTAACCGATCTTCAACAAAATCAACAAACCTTGAGTTCTGTATAATCCAGAAAGGTATGCAAAAGAGTAGTTGATTCTGTTTGAACTTACGTCAGTTACCGTTTGTCATAAAAAATTACCCTTGTTAAAACATAAAATGTTGCAGGTAAACTTCCCTATTCCCTTAACCGATCTTCACCAAAACCAATAGGTTTTGAGAACTCTACAATGCAGGGCTGTATGCAAAACATTATTTGATTCTGTTTGAATTTGCGGCTGTTATCGTTTGCCATAAAAAATACCTTTGTTAAAACATGAAACGTTGCAGGTAAACTACACCTTTCCCTTAACCGATCGTCACCAAAAGCAATAAGTCTTTAGAACTCTATAATTCAGGGCTGTATGCAAATAATTATTTGATTCTGTTTGAATTTGGGGCTGTTATCGTTTGCCATAGAAAATACCCTTGTTAAAACATAAAACGTTGCCGGTAAACTACCCCTTTACCTTACCCGATCTTAACCAAAAACAATAGGTCTTGAGAACTCTACAATTCAGGGCTGTATGCAAAACATTATTTGGTTCTGTTTGAATTTACGGCTGTTATCGTTTGCCATAGGAAAAAATTACCCTTGATTAAAAAAAACGTTGTAGGTAAACTAACCCTTTCCTTTAACCTATCTTCACCAAAAACAATGGGTCTTGAGCACTCTACAAATCAGGGCTGTATGCGAAACGTTATTTGATTCTGTTAGAATTTGCGGCAGTTATTTTTCTTCATAGAAAACATTCTACACACAGACACTTTTCGAAAAATGGCTTTTTTTCATGTTTTGACTGTAGTACAATCAGAATCTGCAATAATCTCGAACACGATTTTTTTTGCCGTCACCATACTTCCATTTCCTTAAGGAACATGGCAGTAAAACAGATTGATAGTTTACTTAGTTTCTGAAATAATGGGGCATTTATCTAACAAAAAGAGATTTTCAGAAAAACGCATTTAACGTTTTTAAAACAGATTTTTATTGTTTTACCTGATTTAAAATAGTCCAACTCTATACTCGGTGTCTTTATTTATGTTAATTTGTTCCTTTAATTTTCTCTTCACATTTCTGATTGACTGTCTAGCCTTTTTCATTTATTCATCTAATGCTGTGTCTGCCTCAAGGATTCGTTGCAAGTACATTTTTTTCATTATCTTAACCATATTTGATCCTCGTTTGATCCCTAATTTTGTAAGACTTGACACTTACTTATGTTCCCTTAATTGAAGGTCAACACAACATCGTGTATGCCTAAAACCAAAGTATCCAGTCAGCGACTCGTTTTCATTCTGTGCAGTATCATGAGCACATATTTTTAACAAATTAGGATGACCCAGGTCATTAAATATTGGCTTTATGACAATCGCTGGTAATGACTGCTTATTAAAATTTCCTTTCCTATGGTAAAAACTGCTTACCTCGATGATTTGTTATAAGAAAGTTGCGGATTTGTAAAAATTTGTACATTATCAGCACTTTTGAGAAAACTTTCCCTACGATCTGATTTTTTCAAAAAATCATAAACATTTATTATTAGGCGTATTCACATAAATTTTGTATTAAATTACTCAGAAAATATTAACGAATTTTTTAAGACAAAAAACCAAAAATCGATTTTTTGGTCGATTTGCCGGTTACGAGTGTCCATGCGAATATGCAACCAAACTTGTATAAACAGAATTTTATTTGCGGGTGAAATAAAATTTCTCCAAAAACACCGAGCGTTTATTCTAAATCCATTTGTAAATTTCACTACATTTGACCTTTATATCTTCTTCTTCTTCTCCATGTCAAGGTATAGGTTTACAGCCTGTTTCGCCTTCACTGAAGCCTACATCACGTCTTCCCTCAGGTCTGTATCTTATTACTTGTTGAGGTAGCCTCATATCTTCCATTCTCTCGATATACTGCCTCCATTTTATTTGCCCCTTCCTTATTCTGCTGACCATAGAATATAAATTTAGCTCAGTTCTTATACCTTCATTTCGTATTTGATCTCCAAGTGTGCAACCTTTTGTTTTCCTCAAGAATTTCACTTCACTTGTTTGTATTCGTCGTTCATCATTTCTTGTCATCGTCCAAGTTTCACTTCCATAAGTTAAAATAGGTGCGATGTTTATACATCAGCTGAAAACAAAAGCATTCGTCTTTTTAAGAATAATGCATTGGAATCATGATAGATGTTGCAAAAAGTGTTCTTGGCAGCTGTCATATTTCCAATTATTTACGGGTCATGTTCAGTTATTCATTCGCGTATCGAGGTGGGGAATATACGCAATTAACGCCACAGAATAATTACGTACGCGGATCATGCAGAAAATTCCTTAAAAAAAGTACACAAAGTCAGATATTATTGTGATCTAAAAACGTCCATGTACAAGCACATTTAAAAAAAAAACAAAATCAATTAAAATAACAGTGAGACAACTTTTTAGTAAGGCAGTGTAGACATTATTTACATTATTAGAGTAACGTGTACAGATAGCTGTTTGTACTATTGATAATAGCGGAGGTTTGAAAACTTACATAAAATTCTCTAAGAAACAGAAGAGGTTTTATTACGAATTTTATGAGTACATAATTTTATTTGATTCTTATGAATAACTATTTACCGACAAAAGCATAAAATCGGTCGGTAAATTTTAACTAGAGTGAAAATCATTAACTTTGTTTAGAATAATTTATTCAAGAATAAAGTTGACGCACATTACTGGCTGATGTTCAGTTTTTTCGTCGTTTTCTCTTGCAAAATTATATTTTATGACACACTTGCACACGTTCAGTCAGTCCCTACTAAAACTAACTAGCGCCCCAGCTACATTAACACAAAACATTAGTTTCCATTAAAACGTTGTATTTATAAAATAAAATATGTTCAGCTTTTATGCTTTACTCTTAAATAAATCACTACTTGCAGAATGCAAATTAATAATAATTTGTAGTGTTTTTGTACGAATGTCACGAGGCTTATAAAGTCAAATTAAAACAAATTAAAAACCATCATAATGGTAAGAATGTATCAGAAATTAAAAGTACTTCTTCAAAATAGATTTTATATTATGGTGTCACGTAGTTCATAACAATAAAATTGATCAAAATACATAACGACAGTAAGAATATTCTTTATACACGGAAATTTGCGTCACTAACATTTAATTACATTTCGTTGAGATATTTTGGTGTCTCATAATTATAATACATAGAAAATTCGTTTAAATAATTACATTTTAGATGAAACATTTCTACTTTTAGTGGTGAATAACATTAGAAAATATTGAGTTATCGTACAGTAAAGATAATAAAACAGGTTAATTACCTTCTGTCACGCTTCTTGAAATCCGAAAACAGGATTACTCGAGTTTCGACACATTAAGTGTCATCATCAGATCCTCAATGAATATAGGTTAAAAATACATTTGTTGATGTATGCACATCCCGTCAGACAATAAAAACAACACATACATAATAACAAAAATACTTAAATAATTTAACACATATTAAAAACAAGACAAAACAGAACGAAAACACAATACACGCGGCCGACGCGGACCTGCGCAGGAACACGTTATACAGTCAAACCTGTATAACGTGTTCCTGCGCAGGTCCGCGTCGGCCGCGTGTATTGTGTTTTCGTTCTGTTTTGTCTTGTTTTTAATATGTGTTAAATTATTTAAGTATTTTTGTTATTATGTATGTGTTGTTTTTATTGTCTGACGGGATGTGCATACATCAACAAATGTATTTTTAACCTATATTCATTGAGGATCTGATGATGACACTTAATGTGTCGAAACTCGAGTAATCCTGTTTTCGGATTTCAAGAAGCGTGACGGAAGGTAATTAACCTGTTTTATAGTCTTAAAACGCTTTTGGAGGCAAATACAATGTTTAAAAAGCAAAGATAAGCATTTAACTTTATATCTAAACACACACACGTAAGCATGCGTCCTCGAACGTGTGTGTGTATGTCTTTAATTACTTTGAGTTTCTCTATTATGTCTTTAAATTGATATTCTCTATTATGATGCATAGGTTTATACGGATACTTTTATAAAGTTGTAACAACTCTATCTGGTTCATTTAATAACATACTTCAAAACAAGACAAAATCAGTAAACGTTCTAAACGGTAAATATTAATATTTTACCAACAATATTTTCCAGTTTCTACAAAGAAAAGATAACTTATAATTTTAGGCATAACTTGCAGCAATTTGTGAAATGACTATGAAATATTACGTAATAATAAATATTTATAGAAACGAGAAAGTACACCTCGCTCTGGTTTGTTAATTTTTTTTCTGCCTATAAGAAACAATAAATTATATTGATTGCATACTTTTGAAAAACAAAGTTGAAAAAATTTTAATGACAAATCATACTGTTTTTGGTTTTACATGTTTTAGACGTAACAACATTTTTAAATCAGTAACTTCATAGTTTTTATCTTTTATTTGAAACATTTGTGATGTTTTCGAAAGCAAGGAAACTTTGTTCATTCTGGGTTAAAGAATATGGCGCAATGTTGTTGATATAACCTACAGCCTGTTTATAATGCCATTTGGTTATATATGTAATACCTTTAATTAATTATTAATTTTCTTCAGTAATGACTCTGTTCTAATAATATATTTATAGTGTTGGTTCTTAATAAGATTAAACTTTTACTCCGTGGCTGTAAAATACACCGTATTCTCGGATACATCGGGCTTTCGTATTAGCCTTATGCGCCAATTTTTAAGGGTTTGTGTGCGGACCGCCATATTAAGTTCAGAATACATAATAAGAATGCTGTATTCATAAAATCTCTCTCTTAATCTCGAACCGAAAATTATAAATAAGGTATCATTTTAGAGATCACAAACTCTGAAATGGATCCAGTTTTTATAGTTGTAAAACTATAATTAGTTGTTTTAAAAATCAACTATATTTTATAAACATTGAATATAATGGCTCCCATGTGTACCACCGAAGCAGCTTAGGAGTCAGGCAGGGTAGGCTGCCTTATGCGAGCCGTACGGCATACAAGGAAGGCAGTGTGGCCAGCACTACGCTTCAGCCGCCCATTATTATCCCCAGGATGTTATCCTAGGTACTCATTTTCAACAGGCTGAGTCGACCTGGGGGCTGAAAAACGTACCTTGGTTTTATGATGCGGGCCCGGGAATCGAACCCGGGGGCTCTAGATTAGTAGCCAGGTGCTATACCCATTGGTCTACTGAGCCGCCAAAGATCAAAAATACTTCACCAATATAAAAGAAAAAAATTTTGTAACCTACATTCACCAATGTAATATCTCTGTAGTTATTACACTGCTGCTAATCCACTTTCTTAAAAATAAGGATATTAATTCCATATTTCAGCTGTTAGGTTCCCTATTTGTACAGTAACATTAAACACGTAACCCAACAGTAAGATGTTGAATTCGCTCGGTCCACGAACAAGTCGCATCGATAGGACGCAATGTTGTTAGGTTGTTGTAAATATGTTACAGAGCAAACTACAGAATACACATCATTGAAAGTTTACGGTTGGACTCTGGATTTTACAAAGCAAGTATAATAAGCCTAGAAAGACCAGACACTATGAAATGATTATGTTTGTTATTTAAAAAACACAAGGAATGATGCCGACCAGTCAATTTTGATTAGTAAAAGTAATACAAAAACATCGGATTTTTGAAAAGCGGTTTCACTTTGTAATTGTTTACCTTTAAAAATTATATGATATTATAATGTTTGTATCTGAAATCACATTATTATTTTTGTTTAAATGATGCTGTGCCTTACGTCTCTTACATTATAAAAAGTGATGTCGGCCGATGGCGGTCAAGAGAGAATGGCGACTTGGACGGAGATCGGTCATGAGATAATCAGATATCGAATCCGTGAGCGAGAGTACTTCGACCGGGCAGGCAGTGCCCTGGATCACTGTTATGTCCGAGATGTCGGAATCCGAGTGCGTTTTGGGGGACTGTGGATTGGCGGGCAATCTTGTACGTCTGTGGATGCAGACGTGCATCGGTAAACATGAGCAACAGATTCCTGTTTAGAGTAGACAAACGACTAATTTAATCGTGATACAGCTCAGAGTAACCTGCAATGATGACCCTTCAATACGGATGAAAAACGGTTTTTAATTAGGTCTCAGGAGTTGTATTTGCTAAGATAATGATACAGAAAACAGAAGACCAGTTATAGCGGGCGATATTTACTTTTAATAGCAACATACAAGACTATGATCTTAGCTACAGATCTCTGCTAGAAAATCTAAAACGATGGCATTTCAGGACAGGTATCCAATAAGAACTAGGGGAGTCGTGAATATTTAGATTTTGGATTAGGTTAGTCATTTTAATTACCTGGGTTGTAATATCTCACATGGAACTGATATTGATTGGGATAGTAAGCTAACAAAATTTAGACCCATTTGTGGAACGATTCATTGGTACCTGAAAAATAAAACACGAAAGGATAACCGAATGACTGGCTGTCCCCAAATTCCTGTAGTCCCGTATGCTAGTGAGACATGGATTCTTGGTAAAAGGGACGTGCAGAGGATTCAGGCACCCGAAATTAAATTTCTAAGAGAGACTCATGGTTGTTCTCTCTTTTGGGTCGGAGAAGGAACGAGGATATTAGACGCGATTTAAACATAGTACCATTGCGCCAGAAGATTGAATACCACAGAAGGAGGTAGTGTGAACTCCTTCAAAATCACTCGTAATTTTGAAATCGAACCGCCTAGCCGGAGTGAGCCGAGTCTGAGTAACAGTAGCACATAGTGTTAAAGATTTGAAGCTTCATTCCGATTAATTATAGTAAACAATTTTAAGTTGTTTATTACAATTCTGTTGCCATATTAAATCACATGTTAACTGTTTTCGACGTATGTCGAATTTGAATTCTTGTTGTAAGTTGATGTGATCAGATATTTAAATGTTATTATCCGATGACAATGAGAAAACAATTCCTTTGAAACCGTTATTAGTTGGTTGCATATATTTCATTTACAAACGTTTTTGCAAACGTTTATTCTTTCGTACGGTAACGGCGTTTTGCCGCTACACAATAAATTAAAACTACGCACTTGACCTAGATGAAAAGTGGCCGTGGTGACAGGACTTGACATGACACTACTTTAAACGTAACAAAATTTTTTTATTATATATTTTTTTATTTTATTAGTGCTTCTATTATTATCCATTATATGTATTTACATATATATATTTCAATACTCGATATATGGTGTAGTAGCAAACATGATAAATACATTTAATAATTAAAAAAACAAGGTATAACAACTGTATGTGCTTAACACAGTTAAAACATGAATAGTAAGTATGCATCCAGAGCACATGTTCAAACTAAAATCTCATCATTATAAATGTGAAAATATTATTTAGTATATATACATTATCTTCTCTCTATAACCGTCACAGTGCTATTAACAAGTCTCTTTGACTCAAACAGTATGAGAATTGGATGCTCTTACTCAGTTATTATCATGAAACACCATATACAACTATGATGACAAGATTTATGGTAACAAACTTTCAATCATTATAATTAAGTAAATATTCTTTATCTATAAATATATGCTTTCCTTTTAAAATAATTACCAATGTTATTAACAAGAATCTTTAATAGAACAGTATCACAAATGGATGCTTTTACTCAGTTATTATCATGAAACACCATATACAACTATGATCACAAGATTTGTGGTAACAAACTTGCAATCACTGTAATTATGAAAAATTCAGTATATATATATATATAATCGTTTATATTTTGAAAACTGTTGCGTGTGGTGGTCGAGGTTTAATAAAATGGAAGTTTTTCACCTGCAGTGTGTAGAATAGCAGGTACCAGTTGAATCCTGTGATGGTGATGGATGCAAAATTTAGACCCATTTGTGGAACGATTCATTGGTACCTGAAAAACAAAACACGGAAGGATAACCGAATGACTGGCTGTCCCCACATTCCTGTATTCCCGTATGCTAGTGAGACATGGACTCTTGGTAAAAGGGACGTGCAGAGGATTCAGGCACCCGAAATTAAATTTCTAAGAGAGGCTCAGTAACATGGTGGAGTTGTTACTGCTCCATGTTTTCCGGGCAGGTGTTCCTCCAATCCTGGAGACTCCTCCGCGTCCGACGGCGATGGGGACAGTTCTGGAGCATCGCTTGGCCAATGGTGAAGGCTGACATTTTCACCATCTGTTCATCCCGATTCTCTTGACGGGTCGAGGACCCTAGAACAATTTTCATTTGTAGTGAGCCGTCACAAAAGCAACACCAATTCTCTTGAGACTCGACCCAGACACCACACACACACTATCCAAATTATGTTCACACTACCTTTTATATTACTATTAGAGTTGGCGATACACGCGTTAATATATTTAAGTTACTTTCCCAAAAATGTAATAATCTCTTGTTGGTTCTATTTGCACATATCTTTAGTACAATTCTATTTGTACAATAAATCATTAGTCTACACATTTATATTTAAATTTTACGTTTACTTTTCTTAAGTACAATTTGGCACATTGTTTAAGCTACCGGAAGCAACAACCTGTGGGGCACACACACATACAGCAGTCAACCCGCATCCAGATTATTAAATCCATTTAACACACATAGTCCCTTATTAAATTACTAGCAAATGGGTAATGGAAGCTTACCTGAGGGAATTTATAAATTTACACAGCCACAGTTGTAGAACACTTCGAACAATCAGTAGAACAATTCGCCGTCGGACTACTAGTGCTCTGTCGGAGGCCCAAAGTTAAAATGAGAAAGAGGCAGCAAGTTGGAAAAATGTACGGAATCAGCTGAGCAGAGCCGACTCGATTTCGCCGACTGAGAGCGACTATACTACGTCACCGCCACCGTCCCCGCGCTAATCCAGTCGGCATATCGCTGTCAACGACACACAGCCGGCGTGAAATATGGACGGGCAATTTAAGTTTCAAACTTGCCGTGGAATTTAAATTCAAAATTGCCACGGCACAGTACACACACTTATAAACCTTGTGTCCAGTGGCGTGGGTGCATAACACCTGTTGCCAGTTGTGATAGACCTAAAACTTGACCTAAAAATTAATTCGAATGATTTTTAGCACCAAGTGTCTTTTTTAGTGCCAAAATATTCTTTTAAGAGCCAAAAAAATTTTTTAAGAGTATTTTCTATTATTCGCTGGCAGAAAAAGAGGGACCCGGTTCAACGGGATCTGACTCCCATTATACTTACACAGAATAAATCAGAACACAAATAATGAAATTAAAAATAATAAAGAGAAACAGAGAAACACACGACTGAACGAACAAAACACAAATACGTTCGTAGTAACTGCTGAACGTTGGTTCCGAAACGAACATAGCTGTTAATTGAGCGTTTTGCCGGTTTATACAGCGGCAAAAAATTGGATGGACGAGTATGTGTCCCTCCACAGTTTGTAGAGTGACAACTACTACGTGGTCAATAACCGTACGCAGTAAAACTGCCGACGTCTGAACCGGCAACACAAGACGGTGGAAGCGCCTATCAGTTCGAAAACAGTGCTATGGGGTTTCTTCAAGTTTCCCTACTAATATTGTTCGGATTTCAAATTATTAAATAATTAAAGTATTTATTCTGTGATATAATTAATATTATTTTCTTTTATTTCCAGACTGTTCCCGCCGGGAACAGCGGTTACATGGACGCCACGCCACTGATTGTTAAACATTTGAAGCTTCATTCCGATTAAATGTAGTAAAGAATTTTAATATTGTTTATGACAATTTTGTTGGCATACTGTAGTCACATGTTAACTGGTTCCAACTTATATCACATGAATCGTGGTCGTAAGTTGATGTGATCAGAAACCGACAAAGAGGAAACAATTCTTTTGAAACGGTTATTCGTTGGTTGCATATTACAAAACGTTTATTCTTATGTAAACTTTTATTCTTTCGTACACTTACTTATAAACCTTGAGTTCATCTAACAATAAAAAAATAAATGACAACATAAATTTACTTGTTTAGAGCGAGGGACTTCTTTTATAAAACTCAGTAATAAGGTAATAAGGCAGCCTAGTAAAAACCTTATTAGTATGTGTTTTTTTTTGGGGGGGGGGGGAGCGTATGGTTTTATGCCACTCGAACTTTAACGTGTAAGGGGTTGAGAGAACAGTTAAAGAAACGGTGTAGCGCTAGTCTACGCGCTGGAGACCTCTGACCTAGGCCTAACGGCGATATTCGAACCCATTCTACCTCCTTCAGGACAGTGCACTTCAGTCCGTAGAACAACAGGCCTTTACGTGACTTTAATAAACACAGTAGTGCTTACACAATATTAGATCCATATTAGATATAACAATCGGCCGATTTCGGTAATATTAAAACGCTATGCTAAAGTTTGTTAAACTAACTTCTGTTGATGAGAAGTTTACTTTTAATGTTTTGTACCTCTTACTTGCCCCTTTTCATTATTAAAAGAATATAATAAATTATTGTTTACCATCATGCAAAACGGACAAAAGTCAGAGGTTTTTGTTTGATATTATACGCGAATTTTAATTTTCTAAAAAAAATACAGCCGACAGTTGTATCGTACTTAGAGATATATATACATCGTTTTTTTGTTCGTCTGTGTTATGTGTTATAATATCCGTCCAATTAACAGGCAGCTTTTGTTCATCAAATTGTGTGTGTAGACATAGTAGGCCTATATATAAATGATTTTTTTTTTTTTTTTTTTTATGAGCCACTGCGCACTACGTTTGGATAAACTGGTTCCTCCTCTCTTCCTCCTCCTCCTTCCTTCTCCGTTCTTCTCTCTCTTCCTCCTCTCCCACATCTCTTTAATTGTTGATCGAGTCTCTCCCTCCTTTCGTCAGTCCACATGGTACCTGTCTCCTTCTTGGGATTTTCCTGAAAACCTTGGGTATTTAATTTTTTTTTAAGTGGTAAGCAATCTTCAATATCTTTTAGAGTAATCTAGACTTCTTTATGTCTTTTTCTGTTTCTTTGGCCATTTTGAGCTTTCTGAAATAAACAGGATTAACACTGTTGGACACCACTATAGAAAAATTATTCCGATTAGCGCTTTAAACCATAACAGCTCATCATCAGGTCGGAAATCATAGCTCATTAGATTTCCAATCTGATGATGAGCTATAAAGCTTCAAAGCGCTAATCGGAATAATTTTTCTATAGTGGTGTCCAACAGTGTTAATTCTGTTTGTGATATAACCACTAACACAACTTTATTAATAAAACTTTCTGAAACAGTAAAAAAGTTTCACTGTTGGTCTGTCAGGATTCATTCTTTGGGTATGTCCGTAGAAAGTAATCCTTCTTTCCTAATTACGTCTGTGATTTTATCAACATGTGTGTACAGCTCATTATTGTGGCGTCTTCTGTACTGTTCTCCATATTTTATTTATTTTAGTTATATTATTATAAGTTTATTTTTAAACTTATTATATTAATGTTTTCACTTGGTACAAAGTTATTTTTGTATAAAAGCCTTCCTGTAATTTTAAAAGAATATCAAACATGAAAAAATATAAAAAATTATGTGGGGAATGTAACGAAATAACCAGAAATGTCTTTAATTTTATGTTAGAAGTGGCTTAAGATGAACAATTTTTAATTGATACTCTAAAAATTTGTGTTGCAAAGCTACTCAATTATTTATACTCACGCTGAAAAAAATTAAGATTGTGGCGAAAACAATTAAAAACGTCGCCTGCTTTATTTATTTTGCCTCGCAGACGCGTTATGCCTTAAAAAATAATTAAATAATCTCTAGAAGGTCATAGTTACACGTATAATTTAAAATTATTATATTACCGAAGGTGTGTTTCAATTCTGAAGATTCGAGAAGAGTATAAGTATTCTATAGGATTTCCCAATATTGGCAAAACTGCTGTGAAACTCTTACCCGAATGGACGACCGCCGCATCCCCAGACAACTATGGAATTATAAGCCGAAAGGACGAAATGCTGTGGGTCGACTACTTGCGTCCGGAACAAACCACATTTGGTTTAATCTTTGTTGATGATGCTGAATTCAAGAAACCAAAGGCAGTAAATATTACGCCCTTACAGAACGTTCTACATGCTTCTCGGCTATCCCAGCAGAGCCCAGCTGTAATGTTGTGTGCGTACGTGACACTTAACATGCGTCAACGAGGCTATCACAAACCATACCGGTCGGCGCACTGTGTTCAAGGCCGCAATTAATTACGCTTGATTGTTTTCTAGTAGTGTTGCCGCATATTATGGATTATTCTGGAAAACTTGTGCTATCTATTTAAACAACGACAGCTGCCGCTCAGTTTTAGTTTAAGTGGTGATTTATTCCAGTGAGGTTCCAAGTATTGTGGCAAAGTGTTATGTGTTTCATAATTGTGCGGGACTCTATTAGTTGACATGATTGGGTGACAAAAGTTCCAATTCGGAAGTTCCAATTTTTATTTTTCCAATTGCACAAAGTTCCAATTTGTGCATGAAATTTCAAAAGTACAAAATTTCCAAATAAATTTAAAAATGTAAATAATGGCCTATAGCTTTCAGGTAATCTATGATTGTATCATTTTCAACGTATTCTTAATGTCGCTGAACAATGTTGAAAATTCTTTCTTCAAAATTTCGTCGACGAGCTGACGTTAGATTTTTTATTTTTTGTCCTAGATTGAGTTGTATCTTGCTTTCTGTGTCACCTTGTCCATGTTGTAGCCATTGGTTCGTGCCATTCTTTGGAGAACAGCATCATATTGATTCCACAGTTCTGGGGCATAACGTACAGGAATCGCTCTCCTTCTACCTCTGCCTGGTCTACCACGGACATATGTCATTTCGAAATATTCGACATAGATGAAATAAACACGTGCGAACATTTCCAATGTGAGTTTGAGCAGCATTAATGATGGCCAATTCGAAATCGGACATTACAGTTCGTGGCTCGGAAACAAAATAGTAATGAAAAACAATTATTTGAAATTGGAACTTAAACTTTTTGGAACTTTTGTCTTGGCAATTTTGGATCGGAACTTATGTCCTATTTCTGTTGGCATTATTATTGTATATAGACGATTTTTATTTGATTTGTTGCAAGAGACTGTCTTCTTGATTACAAATTGTTAATGATGATAATTAAAGCTGGTTTTTAGTTACTTCATTGGTGTCTTGTATTTTGTTTTCAACTCTACCGTACGAGCCCGACGATCGGTTAGACCGTCGTAACAATAATTTACATTCTAACGGATGCATGTAAAACGTAAACGTCCGAAACGTAGCCAAGTTTTGCAGAGTATAAATAACTTAATAACTGCTTTCTCACTGACCCATCATTGCAAACCATTACAGTGGTATGTATACATTTATAATTACTCAAGAAAGCACTACAAACAAACAGTCAGTACGAGGGTAGGGTAAAAGGTTCCGGTTCTAACACAGAATTAGCGCTACTTTGTTCGTTATTTTGAGCGTATTGTAAGATTTTATTATTTGTATGGTGAATTTAGTTATTTTAAGTTAATGAGTTGGTTAGTATTAGTCTGACAGTACATCATGGTAGACACTTCAAGCATTGTTTTGAGGGTGGGCATTTTGGAAATTCGTGGCGTCATAAAACACTCGTGTTTTGAAAGTTTTAACAGAAACCGACTTAAAAAATGACGTGGCTTCATCGTTGGGAAACTCTTCACCATCGAATACAGTGATCGAGAGCCGGTGTCTTGAATTTAAAATGGGTCGGACAAATACAAATGGGTCGGACGAGTACAACTGGCGATCCGCGAGTTGGACGTCCCATTTAAGTGACTGCGCCAAAGAAAGTAGTAAAATTCTACAAAATAGGTTTGGCAGAGCGTAGAATTAAAGTGAACGAGATACTAAAGACTGTTGGTATACCAACGGAACGTGTGCGCACATCGAACATCTTTTATGACAAAGCTGTGCGCGCGCTAGATGGGTGCCGCGTTTGCTGACACTTCACGAAAACAGTGTGAAAACATTATTTCAACCACTAGCGTGGCGTCCATGTAACCGCTGCTGCCTACGACATATGTAATTATTAATATTAATTATATTACTGAATAAATACTTTAATTATTGAATAATTTGAAATCCGAACAATATTAGTAGAGAAACTTGAAAAGCGTATCATTGCTTTCGAACTGCTGGGCGCTTGCACCGTCTTGTGTTGCCGGCTCAGATATCAGCAATGTTTTACTGCGTGTAGTCATTGACCTCGTAATAGTTGTCACTGTTCAAACTGTGGAGGGGGGGGACACTTTCGTCCACCCAATGTGTTGCCTCTATATACACCAGCAAAACGCTCAGTTAGCAGCTACGTTCGTTTTTGGAACTGACGTGCAGCAAATACTACGTAGCTATTTGTGTTTTGTTCGTTTAGTCATGAGTTTCTCTGTTTGTCTTTATTATTTATAATTCGATTATTTGTGTTTTGATTTATTCTGCGTGAGTATAATGAGAGTCAGATCCCGTTGAACCGGGACCCTCTTCTTCTCCCAGCGAATGATAGAAAATGCTCTAAAAAGAACACTTGGTACAAGAAAAAATTCGAATTAATTTTTAGGTTTCGTTTTATACCTATTACAACCGACAACAGGTGTAATGTATCCACGCCACGCCACTGGTTTCAACCAATTGTTTGCATTCTATGCGTGCAACCCAACAGAATTTTGCGTCCATTCATAACCGTAGATGAGACTTGTGACCACCACAACGTTCCTGAGACCAAGCAACGGTCAAAATTATAGACCGCGAAAGACGAACAAACTCCAAATAATGCAAAGGCAATTCCTTGTGCTGGTAAGGTTATAGCGACTGTTTTTTAAGACGCACGTGGATAATCTTTATTGACTACCTTAAAAATAGAAAAACAAGTAGTGTCGCGTACTATGCAAACCTATTGAACATTTCAAACGACGAAAGCAAGAATAAACGGCCACATTTAGCGAAAAATAAAATGCTGTTACACCAAGACGATGCACCATCTCACAGTCAATTGTTCAGGTTGCCAAAATTAAAGAACTTAAGTTCGATTTGCTCCCTCGACCATCACACTTGCCCTAATTTGCACCGATCGACTCCTACCTATTCCCTAACCTCAAAAAATGACTATTGACGACAATCACGTCAGCGATGCCGTAAATGGCTACTTTGAGGACACCAACAAATCCGCTTACCAGTCTGGCACAACCGCTTTAGAATATCGTTGGGAAAAATGTATAGAGCTAAATGGAGATTATGTTGCAAAAGCAAATTAATAAAAAAAAATGTTTTTTTCTTATTCAGACCCGGGATTTTTCATCCTACCCTTGTAAATGATTTTATCAGTTGTAGAAAAAATTAGTGCACAGTAATAATAACAGAGAAGAAATAATAAATACACTGACATACAACTGATTTTTTAATTAAAATAACAGTGATTTATTTTAACAACTTTAATATTATCATCATCAGAATGATCAATATTGCACACCTCTATATAAAAATTATTCCGATTAGCGCTTTCAAGCTTCACAGCTCATCGTCAGATCAGGAATAGACAGAAAATATTTAATACCCAACCCTTCACCCCTCTCCCCCACCCTGCTCACCCACAACAAACTAAAAATTAATGACCCTTCCCCACCCCCTAAACTCTGTCACACCATCTGTACAGTTACATATTTTGCTAGTAAATTCCTTGTGTTTCAGTGTGTGTGTGTGTGTGTGTGTGTGTGTGTGTGTGTGTGCGTGTGCATCCTTTTAAACTACCCGCTTCCTCTCCACACACATGGGTCAGTCACACACCCTTATTTTAAAACAACCAATTAGTACTATGAAATATAATTCTTAATCTTATCTATCTGCCCTCTCTCATTTACTTCTTAATCATGTTATAAAATATTTCTTCATTATCAAATTTAATTTTAATATTAATTAAATTGTCTAACCCTTTTTCTCTTTCTTTCAATATTTCTAACTCCTCTCTAAGCTTCCTTTCAACTGTGTTATTTACTACTTTTACAATTTCGTATTCTTCCAAAGGATTAACAAACTTGTTAATAATGATACGGTAACATGATTTTCGTATACTTTGGTTACCCAAAGTACTGATATACTGTATTATATATTATTTTGAAGTGAACGTCTCAAACAAAGTAACGTTGAGGCATCGTATCTTCGACAACAAACGGACGTCACGCCGACGGAAACGTGATTAATATCGTCTCACCTGGCGGAATATTGCGTATTTTATTTATTATTTTAAATATTTTTTCTCTTGCGTACCACCTGGAAAGAGGCTGCTGATTATTACGGCCATTTTTTACTCTTTTATTCGAGCGATTTATTAACATATTGTTACGTAAAGTGTGTCATTACGGAACGTTCTGGTATATTGGAGAACGATCCCGCAGCTGTAATGCGTACGTGACACTTGACATGTGAGGCGGTATTACGTAATGCGGCACGTCTAATGCGTTCCATGGTGTCGTTCTGGAAGCATCTCAATTAGCCCAGCGGTGCGTGTTTCTGCGAAGGTCGCGCTGAAGTGTCCTCTAGAATTTTCGATGGCTTGTTAAGGACGCATGTTATGGAACACTGTAGACTATAAATAGCCCATACCTGCTGCTTAGTTTTTAGTTATTATCGGGCGATATTACTGTGTGCGTTCAAGTGGTTATTAGTGTTGTGTTTTATAATCGGGCGGTATATTGTAATACAATTGTGTTTTAATATTAGTTGACATTTTATTGCGTGTGAACAATTTTTGTTTGATTTGTTGTAAGAGATTGTGTTGTTAATTACGAATTGTTTAACTGTGAAAATTAAAGGTGTTGATTGGTGATTTAATTGGTGCCTTGTATTTTGTTTTCCACTGTACCTACGACGATCAAGTAGACCGTCGAAACAATATCATGGATTGACATTACGACTTTATCTTCCTAACTATTCGTCTTCATTCATGTGCAGATAATTCTAATTGCAGTTCCTTCCTATAGCTCCTATATCTTTAAATTTAGAAAAATAAGAGGTATTTCTGTGTTTCACTGTGTTAATAAGCTGTGTGTGCAAATTAAACACATTGTGTTCTGTGTCCTTCTTAATATCATATAGTTGTTTATATCCTGTGTCTAATAAATGTTAAGTATTCTTCCAAATGTGTATATTTCACAAGCTTGAATTTTGTTCGGATCGTAAATACACAATGTGGAGTACGACAAAAGTGTCCATTATCACCTTCTCTTTTTAATTTATATATTGACGATGTCATACAAAACTGGCAGATGTCTCTTCCAAAGAATTTTATGATTGGTCACTCTACAATTGACACTTTGTTGTTTGGGGACAATCAGGCTGTTCTGTCGTACTCGGAAAACAGGTTGCAGATGGGTATACATTTGTTAAATCGAGTCTGCAAAGACTCTGGATTACAAATGTCCACACCTAAGACCAAAGAAATGGCTTTTTGTGGAACTGATCCCGTACGGGCCAAAATTGTTGTATATGGTACTGTCCTGGAACAATTCAGAAATTTTGAATACCTGGGCTGCAGTGTGTCTTATAATACAAGCAACGACATGGTGAATAAGTTCTATAAGTTCAACCTCATGTGCGGGGCGATTAGGCGAATTCTTAAGTCAGCAAGTAAAGATACGCGCCTAAAATTCTACAAGGTGATGGCCCTTTCCACACTTCTTAGTAAGTCTGAGAATTGGATCTTATCGAAAGGCCAAACCAGAAGCATCCAAGCGGCTGAAATGAGATTTCTCAGGCACGTGGCAGGGTATAATCTCCATGATGATAGAAGAAACACAGACATACGGCAGGACCTAAATTTTATGAGTATACTCGACAGCATTGCCCATTATCGGCGGCTAAATTGGTGGCAACAACTTTGCCGAATGGATGAATGCCGCATTCCCAAACAACTATGGAACTATAAGCCGAGGGGACGGAGGGTGTGGGACGTCCGAGGAAGCGCTGGAGTGATCAGCTCTAATCGTTCCTGTTTGAGACCGGAACCATCCTTAGTTTAATCCTTGAAGATGATGTTGATCATGATCAACATTTATACGTATATTTATACGTAAATATAAATACGTATCAGGCCTATGTCAAAATTATTTACTTTTAATAGTGTGTATGATGTATATGTGGATCGTTTCTGTAAGCTTTTCTAATTGAATCTATTCATTATAAATGGGTTTGCTCTTTGAAATGAAAACGTCTGTACAGACTAAATTTACCTTTTGAAAGTCGTAGTCTACATTTATGTTTGCCAAAGTAGACAACAAAGTTTTGCACTTCTAATGTCAAGTTGTTTATGGTTGATAGTTAACTTTATTTTGCCCGGTATCTACACTACATTGCATAGTAAACACGGTTTGTGTATTCAACATTTTTCAAAGCTGTGGCTGGCCAACTTTAGACTGCAGGCTTGTAATCAAGTATTACGTAAATATGGCGGCACGTCAGCTAGACAGCTGGAGCAGTACAAAAACACAGTTTTGTAAACAAAGTTGTTAAACGTTAGAGAACATTTGATGTTATTATTCCTCGTGTTTTTCTTAGTTTTTTGTAATTTTATAAAAAGGAATAATACTACATACTGAAACCTTGAAACTGGAGACTTGTATATAGTACCACTAACAGGATTTTTCTTTACTGAATTACATACAAATATCACACAAATTAAATTCAGGTGGACTTGCGCTCACAAAATGGTCCATCTAACTCTAAATGATACATTTGTGAAGACGAATCTGAGGTAAAGATACAACCAGTGGCGTATCTAGAATTTGTTCTGAGGGGTGGGGTCCGGTCGTGTCGACTTTCTATAAAAGAAACAAAAAGAATAATCAATAGTATAGTCTTTAAAGTGGCTGAAAAAAAACGAGTCATGACATCCTGAAACGAATTCCATTAAAGTAAACGGGTATAACACAATAAACGTATGTGCTATTGAAACATTATTTACAAGAAACTTATTGACATTTTAGTTTTAAAATGATAACTACAGTTTCAAAAAAAAGTAAACTAAGAACGTTTTGCACGCAAAAAAGATACACGTTTGATAATGTTTCAGAGTGAAATTCGCGTTGATTTTTTGGCTATTTCATTAACAACTTCTTCCGGGGTCACTGAATTGATTTCTCTGCATTTCATATTTCACACGTATATGCAAATTCAGTGTTATAAATCTGTTTGTATACTTAAAAATGCGTTACTGCTGTATAAGCGTACATAGCTGGAAAAATAATTTTAAAAAAACCTAAAAATTACGAGATTAACAAAATCACTTTTTGTTACCAAACCAACTTTTTCGACCGTGTGGGGGGTGGGGTCCGGTCCCGTTCGTCCCGCCGTAAATACGCTCGCGGACACGAACGGTAATATGTATATGTTAAGTTTGAAGCTGTATAGGACGCCCTTGTGAAACATTTTTTAAATTAGAAAGGAGTCTTATTATGGGAAGTGATAGATCGTAGCTTTAGGTGGCAAAACGTAAGGAGGTCTCCTCCGCGAAAGGAGAACTAACACCGTCGCTTCCTGAGCGAGAAGTGAACGTTCCTGTTCCGGGAAAGGTCTGACCGGTAAATAGAGATGGGCCAATACCACCTATAACAGGTATTTTTGAACGATTATTTTTGTGGAACGGATATAACAGTGACTGAAAAATTGAAACATCTGTTCCGATTCAACGTTAACTGAACAGTGAAAAGTGAAAAGTTCCGAGTCGCGGGACCCCCTACGCAGCCGAATAAACAAGTAAACGATTACTACGAGTATTACGAGTACACGAGTACAAAGCCACCTTTTGGTACTGAATACTTCATTCTGCGCATGTGCCGATTGTACGACAAGTACGAAGCGAAGCAAAACAGCGAGGTTCAGTATATCTCTTTGCCAAAGAGACGAAGCTGTTTTTAATAAATGAAAAAAATTCATACTGATGTTACATTTATTCTCGTGTGTTATGCAGATATATAATACAGATTATAATAAAAAATTATATTATATACACTAGTCACCAAATTGGTAAATTTTGAAAAAGCGAATTATATTGTGTTATAACCTACAGAGTGGCTGATAGGCCATATAGTACTTTCTGTTAATGTGATTTCGGAGATGATTTTAACTTCACTACACATCTCATGTAAATTTTTTTGACATTCTTTGTTGTGGTATTACGTGCACTCTAAATTTCATTTCCTGAGTTTTCAACTGATTTGTCTAACCAAAATGGAATCAATAATTTAATATTAAATCTATGTCAGTTTGTTTACTCCTAGTGAAAACGTAAATTAGTATTTCTAAAGGGAGATAGGCCTGTAAATTCTCTTGTTTCTTATTTTCTTTTAAACAGTAATAGCTTAATAAAGTCACAGAGTAAAGTAGCACTGTTAATACTTTACGTTTCAATTTATTTCTTATAACAAATCATGTAATACATATATATATATATATTATAACCTTATAAACGTGTGTCGTTGCAATGTAATGTTTTCTGTGTTTAATGAGCACCTACCTGCTGTCCGTTCTTGCGGATTCTTCCGACTATGGGCGTGTGGATTTTGGATTTGAATTCGCAAGTAGGTTAACTCAAGTGTACAACAACGAAACACTAATCTTGTTATAATTATTGTAAAGAGTTTTGTGAGGTTGGTAGGCTCCGTAGTACAGCAATAAAAATACAGGGTGGGTTTATTATACTAAACACGCTTAAGAATGCAAAAACTTACAGTTACAATAATTCTTACTAACTAAAACAGTAAATAAAATTTAGTATGATATTTTCTGAATGGTTAGTATTCTTCAGCAAAAGAGCTTATTATTTCGAATTATATTACTTGTATTTCTCTTGATTTCAAAGAAGTTAATTTTAAATAATTTAATTAATGAATTTAATTTAATTAGCAATGACTTTAAAATTATTTTAAATTACTCTAAAATTCTTGTAAATATTCTGAAATAAACTAGCAGTGAATCTAATTCAACTTGGCTTTATTTCAAGTGATTTGACTCTTGTATACTGCAGTATAAGCAATCAGTTAATTCTCTAATAAGATTTGTATAGCGCTTTTCTTTTAATCTATTATCTAATTCTTAGCTAGGGTTTATTAGTTACTCATACATGCTATACAGATTATCACAATTGAATATTACTTATTAATTTAGAGTCTTTGATATAATAGCATCTGAATTATTTGTTTTACAATGATTTTAAAAAAAGGAAAAATTGCTCTTTTGAGAAGTGAATAATTTGATTTTGAATTCCCTGGTTCTGAAGAGGATGTAGAGATGCTCCTGGAATCCCTCGCTGTCCTGGTCCAATCTGCTAGAGACGACGATCTACTGAGCGTCCTGGATTTTGGTGATGAGTTCGGGAATCAGCAACACTCTGCTCCTTCTGCAACTGGTGATAGTTTTACGTCTGTGGTTTTGGCTGCTACAACTGCGTCAGGCTCCTCGTTCGATTCACGTCTCACTCTGGCGTGTGTGTCTCGTCACGGGTTGTCGCTCTGCTCTCTGTTGTTATGCTCGTACCACTGGATATAGACGGCCTCTTCTGTCGTACTCTTGAAGTAGTTTCTTGTAGTGTAGTTGATCTCTTGCGTGCGTACGCCAACAGTTAATGGATTGCGCGATACTCTTATTTGTTGTTCAGTAAGAGTATCTTGAATAGTCGCTATTATAACGAGTCGTTACAGTTGATCTGTTAAATAAGACGGTCGTAATAATGCGTGTTGACACCTCAAGTCTTCACAAATGTATCTTCACAAAATGTGTGTTAGTGAGACGATTGAAGATGTACGTGTGTTCCTCTTGAGTACTGGCAGTGGAGTGTTTTGTCAGCCGAAAACTCCGCGTTAGCTCCAATTTCTTTGAATGATTTGATTGGCTGACACCCTCTCCCTTCTACTCAAATTTTGTGGTCACCTCATTCCGTGAGAACAAAACTGATTCCCACAGTCTGAGAATTTATATTATTTTTAATATTCTTAACACACCGGATTTTGAGTGTCGGTGCGGACGTCCGGTCGCAATTCATATTGCGATTATCTTGGCTGCAAGCCAAGTTATGCTAATTCTAAAATATACATTTGGTTGTAAATTATTATGACTATTACATATTAAAAGCTCTTCTGTGTAGCTCAATTACTAAGGAAGTTATTAACATAAAATCAATTATCTACCTTAATGTTTAATTATATTAAATAAAATTCGCACACCATATTATTAATATTTCGGCAAACATTTTGGCTATTCTAGATTTTTCATAAATTTACGGGTTTCCGAAATATTAATAATTGAAAGTTTGGGCGTGGCCCTATTGGTTTATAGTGTGTGCGCGCTACGTAACGGCAGCTGGCATTGCCGTGTGGCTCTGTACAATGCGTTAAGAAACACGCTACATCATAAGAGTTGAGTTTCAACGTTTTAAATTTGTTTAAGCATTAATATAGTAAACTTTAACATATAATTCCAAATCAATGAGATTTGGTGACGTTATAATATATATATGTACAATAAGTATATAATAACAAGTATTTGTACGTGTTATTTTTTGGAACGGTTTCGTTCGTACCTGTTATTTTCAAATACTAGTTTACCACACGTCTACCGGTTAACCGCTGAACACTGGTAAATTCAATTGAGTAGCTGTGTTACGTCCTACCAGAGCACATGAGTGTTACGACTGGGTACTAAGCGACCATCTTCTAACAAGCAAAAACCAACAACGTGTTGTAGCGTTAGGTGTTTAGCTTTAGTTTGTGGACACATAAGTACAGCCACCATCCTTCATCCATCATCCCCATCATACAACGCAGATCGAGCCTTCGCCTTCAAAAGAAATTTCCTCCACTTATTCCTGTCCACAGCCATCCGCCACCAATTCACTGAGCCCAGCTTCCTTGCAGCACTACCGACCTGGTCCAACCATCTTTTCTTCGGTCTTCCAAACTTCCTTTTTCCTATTGGCTTGTGCTTATTCTTAATGTATTACGTATGTTCTGCCCATCTTAATCTATTAATTTTGCAAATCGGACAACTGTAATATCATTGTACTTAGCATATAACTCATTATTATTTCTCTTTCTCTAGACTCCGTCCTGTTGAATTGGCCCATGAATCCTTCTCAGTATCATCTTCCTTTCGAACAGAGCCAGCCTCTGTTTATCAATTTTCTTGAGTACCCAGCACTCAGTGCCATATGCCAATACAGGCCTTACCAATGATATATAAAGCGTGGCTTTAGATTCTATGGTCAATAGTTTTGATTTAAAATGTTTATTCAACCCGCAATAGCTTCTATTAGCAGCCAGAATTCTTCCTTTAATTTTTTTGTGTAGTTATTCTCAGCATCCACATATTTACCCAGATATACGAAGCCTTTTACTCTTTCAAATTTATAGCCATCTATTGGTATATTTCAATATTATCGTTATTTCTTCTCACAGCCATTAACGTTGTTTTATTTTCATTTATAACAAGCCTCATACTCTGAGTCGATGATAATTGAAGTGCTATAAAGGCATTTTTCAGATTATTTTACATAAGTATAGCACTTTGACCTTTGTAGACACAAACAGGTAAATTAAACGTCTGTCTCTAAGTAAATTGATAAACTTTCTGAATAATTCTACTTAATTGTGAACGCCACAAAACTTTCAACACTTTTTTCTTTTTGCTTTCATTATTGCCATCAAATTCATGCAAACTTTAATCTCAGTATAATTTTATTTCTATTTACACGGTACAAGACTTACGTTTAACTATTGAGTTTATTGACGCGTAAATACCACAACATCTGAAACAATTATTAGTGTTTTAGACGCTGTAATAATTTAAGAAGAAATCAAAATTGTGTAAATTTGACGTAGGCGTTTGTCATGCTTAGAAACAGTTAATTTAAAGAGATATAATCAAACAGCTTATCTATTTTACCATCAAACACAATAATAAGTAGGGGTTTTATTGAGTGTTAAGTAAACGAAAATTAATCTATAACTATCTATAATTTGAATTGGTATTATTCTGTGTGACTGTAAGACGACAAAGCTAACAAAACTATTTAAAATAGCCTACAAAAATAATAAAAATAATTTACAAAAACTAATTAATCCACACAACAAAGATAATACAAAAACCAATGGTATATACAAAATTGAATGCCAAAATTGCAATAAATGTTACACAGGGAAAACAAAAAGCAACTGGAAAACGTTATTTTGAACATCTAAACGCATACAAAAAAACAGAAATACACCAATCTAATTCAGCCACACATGCAATAAACATAGGACATGAATTCCCAGACATAACCAACATGACACTAATAAGAAAAATACCACAGAAAGCCACCATAATGAACATAATATGGGAAAATTTACAAATATACAAACAAAAAACAAAATACCTACACAAATACAAATCAATACAAAACATGACACAATTTTCAAAGCACTCAACATCGAAAATACTCAAAAAACTAATACATACACCACAATAACACACAATAATACCAATTTAAAATACCAAAAACCAACAGGAAACCATAACAACAACCAAGCAACACACAAGTACTCCACAAGATTTAAAATTAAGAAAGCTGAGTATGGGAACAATAAGTTTCCCGAACATGTTCCAAATAAGGGAAAAAATATCTTAAAGTAAAGAAATTATAAATATTAAATAAATTATATATGCATAAAGAAATAGACCGAAGCAAAAGTGTTTGAATATTATATTATAATACACTTAACACAGTTACTAAAAGTCTACGAATTAACAAAGGATTACGAAATGATAAAGGATTCTTAAGGTTTTAATTAAGAATTAAATCATTCAGTTATTTGATAAAAACTCCGTAATTCACATTACATATACAAAAATTAAGATGGCTGAGGATGGGAACAATAGGATACCTGAAATATATTCAAAATAAGGGGAAAAAATCTTGAGGTAAAGAAAGTATAAATATTAAATAATTTATAACATAATAATATCCCGTATTACATTTTTCTAGAAACCTTCTGTAAGAAAATGTAAAAAATGAGAATATCGTTTAATTGTTGTGTTGATGCTAAGAATCAATTTTCAAAAGTTAATATCTCGAGTCGCAGAATGTAACGGATGGAATCTTTAGCGCATATCAAAACTGTAATGGCCTACACAACTTAACGCAATTTTTCCTATTCATAATTATTTAGTCTTTAAATATAATCGCATTGCCGTCTAAAATGATGTAATTCTTTCCAAGTTACACAAAATATGGAGATATTGGCAAAATTACACAATGTCTACTACTCATTACTATGAATTACATATAGACATTACATATGAATTACTAAACATTATATATAGTGTGACAACTATATTTAAGACAAGGAATATCCACAATCAGTCCAAGGTCACATTATATAAAGTTATGATTAGACCGGCGATAACATATGGCAGCGAGACTTGGACTGTGAACAAACAAGCCGTTAAGATAGTCAATACCTTTGACAGGAGAATTTTCAGGAGAATATATGGACAAACCCAAGTCAATAGGGTATGGAGAATGCGTCACAATGAGGAACAACACAAGCTATATAAAGTCAATGATGGCCACCATCAACCGACTGGATAGATTAGTATGGGCAGGATACATCATTAGGATAGAAGGCAACCGAACAGCACCTAGGAAGGTACTGTTAGTCAAATCGAGGAATGAAGATCTGTCGGAAGATCCAACTATTGCTGGATTGACGGAGTGGCGAAGGATGCTAATACTCTGCTTAAATTAAAACGATGTACAATGATCGCCAAGGACAGGGAAAAATGGAGGCGGATGATTATGGAGGTAACGGTTCGACTCCGAACTGTGACGCCATAGAAGAAGAAGATATATAGTGTCTACTTTCAGTCACTGTCATTACCATTATAGCATAAAACCTTATTACAACTAATTACTAGTTTATGTGAATACAAGAAATATGTTTCTAATGTACACACTAGAGTTTGGTATAGAATACAATTTTAAAGGACTTATCTCTGTGAAGGTCTTCCAGTGTCGCACAATTTTGTATTTTCTTTGTCTCTAGGATTATGTACTATAGGTATTCTCCCTACTAAATCACACACACACACACACACACACACACACACACACACACACACACACACACACACACACACACACACACACACACACAACTATAATAGTTTTTAGTAGGCCTATAACCAGAATTAAAATTTTACAGTTTGATTTGACTCGAATTTTAAACGTTAATGATTTATTTTAATTTTGGCTATCGGTGTGTGTGTGTGTATTAAATATGTAGACCTATGTTTGTGAATGTATAAAATAATATAGTAACAATAAATTTATAATTATTTACAATAATAAAATAATAATTGTTATATTAATATTAATTAAATCCTTAAATTTTTAGTGACCGTCAATCAATGAATGTTTTAGTGGATGGTTAGTGAGGATCGGTCAATAAGTAGGATCGGTCAATGATCGGTCATTCAATGACCGATCCTCACTAACCATCCACTAAAACATTAATATTAATAATAAAAAACTTTGAACAGGAATATATTTTTTATTTTGTAAATTACAAATGTTTCGATAGCAATCCAACTATCATCATCTGATACAATAATGATGATTATGATATCTGATGATGATAATTGAATTACAATCAAAACATTAGTAATTTACAAAATAAAGATGTATTCTTATTAAAAGTTTTTTTTTATTAATAATAATGTAAAATAACAAGAAACTTTTGAGCATAGTATATGAATGTAAATATATTTTAATATAATACTATAACAAAATGTAATAATAACTTTATTTAAAAGATTTCTAAGGACAGAATATTAAGATTTTATTGTTTTCTATATTTATTATGTTCCTCCCTACGTTAGTGTATGCTGAAATAATTTGGCTCGATTGCTATTATTTTTCAAATCGTATAATTTACCACACGCAAAACTTAAGTTAAGAATTATAGTCTATCTGTTCATAATTCATTCCTATTATATACTTCCCGGTATCACTTGGATCAGGTTGAAAAAACATGAGTAAAGTTTGAATAATTGCATTCTTAATTTCATAGTGACCGGAAATCAATGAATTTTAACGATGAACGGTTTGCGAGCGTTGGGCAAAAAAATATAACACTAATTTTAAATTATTTGTGTCGACGTTTCGACAATATTTATTGTCATCTTCAGGACCTGTGTACGGATACAAAAGACAATATATCAAACACATATCAGCTATAATATGTTTTACTATATGATGTTTACTATATGTTACTGTATATGCTATATGTAGTCATGTATATGTTGAAATGTTTTATGTACCAATTCGAACATATAATTGTTGATTACTGCTTTTATAATTAATTACATATACTATTAAGGAACTTTTACATTATCAGTAATTTAAATTGTAATAGTGTATAAATTATGGTCTGGGGTATTATAATTTTCTCCATGTATTTAAAGAAAACAATATGTAACAATAAAATTATTTTTACGATGTAAAACAATCTGTTTCAACTCCTTTACACATACATGCACACTCACATACACAAACACATTCACTCATCTAATTTATCTGTTGTGTTTGATATATTTTCTCTTGTATCCGTACACAGGTCTTGAAGATGATAATAAGTATTGTCGAAACGTCGACACGATTAATTTAAAATTTGTGTTATACTTTTTTTTGACAGATCCTCGCAAAACCTTCATATTTAAAATTCTTTGAATAAATGCTTTAAAATTTTCACTTTTATGCAAACTTTTTTGTTTCACTAGAGTAAGATTAAAATTTTGCGTTCCCGTTACAGTTTTTTTTTACTGTAACGTTAACCATACATATGATTTTTGTTGCGGACTGAATTGGTATGCGGTCGTTGTTAAAAGCTAGATGTGCACAATTCACGCACGATCCGCCTTTTAGACTCACTGCTTTTCTTGACATCCTGTATTAATTTACTTTTGTCCGTGTTTCTGTTAGAGACATGTTTCAAGATTAAGAGTAAATAAGAAATTAAGAATAGGTGTTATAGATTTTATAATCAAACATCAAAATCTTCAGTCATCATAGCTTAGTAAGGAATCTATATTACTGAGAATGAATATTTAGTACATATTTACGGGTGAAGATTAAATAAACTGAAATGAGTTAACTAAACTCTATTTGTACAATCTAAATTTTAAGTGATGATTTCCATCAATCTGACGCTTTATAAATGATAAATAACTGCAATTTGTTTGGCAATAATTTAGATAATACTGAGTGAATGAGAGATACTGAATTGAATCGAATTAGAAATAAGCATGTAGACAATGTTTTGCACTAAAGGTTGGATGTTTTGTTTTGCAAAACTTATCTTCTTACTGCTTAAAAATTATAGTGTCAGGATGTAACCTGTAAATATTAATAAACAGTACTAACATGTACAGTTACCCACTTCCGGATGTATGTAGGCCTATGTGCATGTGTTTGATATCAGGGTGTCCTGATTAATTGAATCTTCACATTTACGAAAACTGAGTTGCCTTTGTCAATTAGTATAAAAGTTGACTTACCATAATTTTCGTATCGTTTAGTTACGTTTGTATTTAAAAAACATTCTTAAACTTGGACGAAACTTTCTTAAACATTGGTAAAAGTATTTTGAGTACAATATATTGTTACGACGGTCTCATGGATCGTCGAATGGTACGGTGGAAAACAAAACACAAGACATCAATGAAGTCACTAAAAACAAGCTTGAATTATCACAATTAACAGTTGTAACCAACAAGTTATTCAACAAGATTATACTCGTACAATCATTCAAGTTAATCTGTCTACACAAATAATAACGTCAACTATAAAAATTCCGCACTATACTCAATTTTCACTGATACACCACTTGAGACGCACTGTGTACATAGCCCGACAATAACTCAAATCTAACTTGAATAAATCGCCACTAAAACTGAAACTAAGCGTCGCACGCCTAAACTAAAATTAAATTTGTCCAAATGCAAAATAATGTCAACTAATACAGTCCCGCACAATAATCACTTTTCACTAATAGCCACTTGAAACGCACTGAGTAATCGCCCGAAGTAAACTGAAAACTAAGCGACAGGTGTAGGCTATTTATAGTCTGCAGGGTTCCATAATGTGCGTCCTTAATAAGCATTCGAAAATTTTAGAGGGTACTATAGCGCGGCCTTGGCAGAAACAGACACCGGGAGGGCTAGTCGAGAAGCTTGTAGAACGACACCATCGAACGCACGAGAACCTTCCGCATTACGTAACAAAATTTAAAAAAAAATCTGTAACAGGTGTGCCTGTTAACCCAATAATAGAAGATTCGTTTGCTGATAGTGCTGGAAACATTAGTCTAGTTTATAAGAGTAGGCCTACATTTTCAAAGGACAATGAGTTATGAAAAATCGTAAGAATTTTTTTACGAACATATATGATTCAATAAAAGTAGTGAAAGCTAAATATTGATACTGCATGTTAGGATCTACTTTTAAAAATAATGGACGATACATTAGAATAAAGTTTATTCCCGGTTGTGTGCAACACAGTCATAAACAACACAACACACATTCCTAGTACATATATTTTTAATTAGTTTTGTGCGCCCTTGACTTAATGCTTCAGGGAGTGACACGTAACTTTGCACGCCGGTGTCACGGGAGTTTTTCCAATTTTCCAGTTATCCAATTTTTATTTGTTTGTTTCTATTAAGTGTTAGTATTAAGTGCATTGATTCAAGGGCTAATCGAAATAAACGTAAAATTCACAAAACGATGATGTGCTATTAATGGCATTGTCATTTTGCAACCTAATGTAGAATATGATAAGCTGTTTTAGTGTTTCTTGAAAAGTCTATTTTTGGTGGCTCTTTCTAAAATCATAGATTATTACGATATTGCCGCTGATATGTATATTCTTCATTAAATAGATAGGTCTATATCAGTATCTGGATTGTTCCGGATTGTGTACCGGTTGTTCCTTATTTCAAACAAACGTATGCGACTTTGTAATACTCAAGAGAGAGGAGAGGGGGGAGAGACATAGGTTACACTGAGGTGGCAATGAATATAAGATTTTGGAAAAGACTGCTATTGGAAGCCAGGGCTCACGTTGGGCTGTAGCGCTAAAGAAGAAGAAGAAGAAGAAGAAGAAGAAGAAGAAGAAGAAGAAGAAGAAGAAGAAGAAGAAGAAGAAGAACAACAACAACAACAACAACAACAACAACAACAACAACAACAACAACAACAACAACAACAACAACAACAACAACAACAACAACAACAACTCCATTTTAGTAGTTAAAATTACAAAATGTAACAATTTTCACATTTACAACGTAACAATTTCCGCGTGTCTCTGTGGAATGGGATGTATGCAGTTTTTCACTGAGGCGTGTTACGCAGTGCATTAAAATATGTAAAAAAAATACAGATGCTTTATTCTTTCTTGAATATCCTGTTGCCTTTGATTTTTTTATGTCGCTTTTAGTCTGCCCTTCTCCTTTTTAAATCTTTCCATTTCGAACTAAAATGTTAATACTTTAACATAAAATCAAACCTTTAATTAGTTTAGAATTAACTACTTGTTTCTCCAAAACGACAAGTTATTCTTCAGATACCTTCGATTAGTGTTTGTTTTCCTAAGTGACTTTCAAGAACTTGTATAGCTAAAGTTGTCTGATTCTCCAGATATTTTCTATGTAGAAGATCCTCCCATTCCAGGTATAACTGAATTGTTTTATTTAGGTAACACGCGATGTATTCGTGGTATCTTCAATTATGTCACTAGACTCGCTTCAAGATATTCACTTGAAGAAACTCCAAACACATTTCACCGGTATGAAAGCAGCCACTTGTCCCATTCAACATTAAGGGTGGATACAGTACAGCAAAGCCAGGACTCAAATTGAAACTGTTCAGTTAGGGACGATACACTAAAAGGGCTTAATATCGAGCATTGAAATCTAACTTTCTAACTTGTCATTAAAAAATTTTTAAAAACATTAACTGAATAAATGTATAGACCATGTAAGTAAATATGAAAATATGTTCTTTATATTTAAACATTTTCTATTGTAAATGTATGGAAATTTGCACAAATCTTGAGTAGCTACACAGTACGAATCGAAAAACAAAGTTACAAATATTGTTATGATGATGAAATAAATAGTACCACATAGCAGAGTGCGTGACTGGTGCGTACGTGAGATTATCCAGACGTTTATAGATCATTCTACGCAACAGAATTACGTTTTAGGTAACGAAAAAACGACGCCCCTTCGAGATTTTTACTCGTCTACTCAACCAGCATGTATGCAGGCCAGCCCGCTACCCTTCAAGGCGACAATTGTTACAGTTACTTGACTTCCGAGCGGTTCAGTTTCAGTTACATCTAGCTATTTATTCAGTGCGGATCAAGTGATAGTTGCGGATTACTGTAAAGTGATTATCGTGCTAATTAGTATAAAACTGTAATAAGGTGACATTAATTGTTGCACAAATTACCTTGAATTACAGTACAACATTGTCTCTTTGATTTTCAATGGTGTCTGTTATTTTGCTTCCGTCGAAACAATATGTCTATATATTTGAGTAGCTTTTAAGAATTGATAATGTACAATGCACGCTTTATAGACAATAAAATAGGCCAATAAAAATATGTAAGTTTAATAAACGTTTCCTGTTTTGTAGAGATAACTAATAATTAACGAATAGTAAATTCTGTATTTCTGGCCAGGTGTTTCATATATATGGAGATAATCTTATTAATGTCAATGGAAAACTGGAGATCTTCATAGTATTAGATTTATTAAAAGCAAGTCGGTTTTCTGACAAAATCATGATTTTCTGTTATGTTTTTCTTAACTTATTCTAATAGTTTATTCTGAATACATTATATACGTATATTACATGAAAATTGGTACGCGTTTTGATAATTGAAATAATTGTTTTAATTAACGTTTCATTCCCGCTTCTCCTGTAATCCTTAGATCATCAACATTTCTTTACCCTAATGGTGTTGATTCATTGTGCAAATATAACCGTTCGCCAATTACTAAATAAAATATCGGTATGGAAAACTATACACGACTTCCATGTTCTAAGATTTATATTTAAAATACTTTTCGATATGAACTATTTCCATACATACTACGTCTTTCTTCAGTCTTAACCACAGTACTGTGATCACTAACGTATACCACCTCACGGAAGTGCACTAAATTTTTACTGATGATGGCAGTCGATAGCACTGCCGAAACCTCTGGTTTTGTAGAAAACATTGGATCAAGCCCAAACAGCCCAGGAAGGAATTTTAACAACAAACTACTTCTTTGTTGCCGATAACGTACTACACATGACATATAAATAAAAATTATCTCCACCCCTTCAACTATCATTTTCATTTATAGAAAATTACCCCCACCCCGTCCAACTAGCCTCTTCATTTATAGATATTTCATCTACGTTTCTACAGTTGATTATTATGATCTTCTTATCAGGATACTTTATTTATCAAAATTAAGTACTTTACTCTTGTTAAAACATAAAACGTTGCTGGTAAACTACTCTTTCCCCGTAACCGATCTTCACCAAAATCAATAGGCCTTGAGCTTTCTACAATTTTGGAAAGTACACAAAACAAATTTGATTCTGTTTAAATCTGCGGGAGTTATCGTTCGTCATAGAAAAAATTACCGTTGTTAAAACATAAAGTGTTGCCGGTAAACTACCCCTATCCCTTAACCGATCTTCACCAAAATCAACAGACCTTTAGTACTTAACAATTTAGTAACGCATGCAAAAAAGTATTTGATTCTCTTTCAATCTGGGGCAGGTATCATTCGTCATAAGAAAAATTACCCTTGTTAAAACATAAAATATTGCTGTTAAACTACCCTTTTCTCTCAACCGATGTTCACCAAAATCAACGGGTCTTCAGTACTCTGCAAATCAGGGCTGTATGCAAAAAATTATTTGATTCTATTTGAATTTGCGGCTCTTATCGTTTGCCATAAAAAAAATCTACACACAGACAAACACACACACAAACACGTTTCGAAAAATGACTTGTTTCATGTTTTGAGGGTAGTACAATCAGAATCTGCAATTATCTCGAACTCGATTTTTTTCGCCATCACCATACTTCCATTTCCTTGTGGAACATGGAAGTAAAAATCGGTATGGAAAACCATACACGACTGCTATGTTCTAATCAATCATAAAATTAATTAATTAATCATAATCAATCATATTTTTAATATGTAAGCCTACACTCAGAAGGAAACCTACAGCTTTTTATAATATCGGTATCGAGAACCATACATGACTTCCATGTTCTAAGATTTATATTTAAAATCATTTTCGAAATGAAATATTTCCATAGAAAATACTTCTTTCTACTTACTGCTTCAGCCTTAACCACAGTACTGTGGTCACTAACGCATACCACCTCACGTTATCGCACTCGATTTTCACTGATGTTACAAGTCGATTGCACTGACGAAACGTCTGATTTTGCAGAAAACATTGGACTACGGCCAAGCAGCCCGGGAAGGAATTTTAACAACAAAATACTTCTTTGTTGCCGATAACGTAGTACACATATAAAAAATTATCCCCTCCCCCTTCAACTATAATTTTCACGTATAGAAAATTACCCCCACCCCGTTCAACTAGCCTCCTCATTTATAAATATTTCATCTACGTTTCTACGGTGGATTATTATGATCATCTTATCAGGATAACTTATTTATCAAAATTAAGTACTTTACTCTTGTTAAAACATAAAACGTTGCTGGTAAACTATCCTTTCCCCGTAACCGATCTTCACCAAAATCAATAGACCTTGAGTCCTCTACAACTCAGGCACATATTAAAAAAATTATTTAATTCTGTTTGAATTTACGGCAGATATCGTTGGTCATGAAAAAATTACTCTTGTTAAAACATAAAATGTTGCAGGTAAACTACCACTTTCCCTTAACCGATCTTCACCAAAATCAACAAGTCTTGAATCCTTTACGATGCAGAAACATATGCAAAAAATATTTGATTCTGTTTGAATGTGCGGCAGTTATCAATCGTCATAGAAAAAATTGCCCTTGTTAAAACATAAAATGTTGCAGGTAAATTACACCTTTCTCTTAACCGATCTTCGCCAAAATCAAAGAATCTTGAGTTCTCTAAATTTAGGGATGTATGCAACAAATTATTTTATCCTGTTTGACTTTACGGCAGTTATCGTTATTCATATAAAAAATTATTCTTGTTAAAACATAAAACGTTGCCGGTAAACTACCCCTTCCTCGTAACCGATCTTCACCAAAATCAACAGACCTTGAGCCCTCTACAATTGAGGGATATATGTACAAAATTATTTGATTCTGTTTAAATGAGCGGCAGTTATCGTTCGTCATAGAAAATAAATACCCTTGTTAAAACATAAAACGTTGCCGGTAAACTACCCCTTTCTCTTAACCGATCTTCACCAAAATCAAAACACCTTGAGTTCTCTATAATTAACGGACGCTTGCAAAACATTATTCGATTCTGTTTGAATTTACGGCAGTTATCGTTCGTTAAAAAAATTGCCCTTGTTAAAACATAAAACGTTCCTGGTAATCTACCCCTTTCCCTTAACTGATCTTCACCAAAATCAATAGGCCTTGAGTACTCTACAAGTGACGCAAATATTAAAACAATTATTTGATTCTATTTGAATTTACCGCAGATATCGTTCGTCATGAAAAAATTACTCTTGTTAAACCATAAAATGTTGCAGGTAAACTACCCTTTCCATTAATTGATCTTCACGAAAATCAACAGTCTTGAGTCCTTTACAATTCTGGAAGGTATGCAAAAAATATTTTATTCTGTTTGAATGTGCGGCAATTATCGTTCGTCATAGAAAAAATTACCCTTGTTAAAACAAAAACGTTGCTGGTAAACTACCCCTTTCTCTTAACTGATCTTTGCCAAAATCAAAACACCTTGAGTACTCTACAATTTAGGGATGTATGCAAAAAGTTATTTGATTATGTTTGACTTTACGACAGTTATCGTTCGTCATAGAAAAAATTAACTTTGTTAAAACATAAAACGTTGCAGGTAAACTACCCCTTTCCCTAAACCGATCTTCACAAAAATCAAAAGGCCTTGAGTTCTCTAAATTCAGGGCTGTATGCAAAAAATTATTTGATTCAGTATTAATTTGCGGCTCTTATCGTTTGCCATAGAAAAAAATCTACACATAGACAGACAGACATACAGACACACAGACACTTTTCGAAAAATGACTTTTTTCATGTTTTGAGGGTAGTACAATCAGAATTTCGAATTATCTCGTACACGATTTTTTTTACCATCACCATATTTCCATTTCCTTATGGAACATGGAAGCAAAAAAAAACTGAGAAAAATAATCTAAATACAAATTGTGTCTAGTTGTTAATATTTTAAAAATAAACAATTAATTTTTTTAAATTAACTTTTATTTAAACAATGTGAAAGAAATCGAATAACCCCCGACGTTTGTTATATGTGAATTTCTGAAAACGAAAAATTATTTTGTTTACGTATCCGTGGTGTAATAGCATGGAACGATATCAATTGTTAATATTGTATTGAAATTTTTAAGTTTTCGGGTGAATAAATTTATAACATTGATTCAAAATATTATCCCCTCCTTCTTCAACTACCCTTTTCGTTTTTCATTTATAGAATTCATCTACCTTTCTACAGTGGATTATTCAAAAATTAACAGTGTTTCAAATGACTCCCCTTAAAGCCAGTTAGAATTCTACATTACAATATTTCAATAAATGAAGGACATTTTATTTCCACCGACATAATTATTATATATATTATAATTTTTTAGTTTCGAGTTACAAATTGTTTATATTATTAGTTCATCATGTTCCATAAGGAAATGGAAATATGGTCATGGCGAAAAAAATCGTGTTCGAGATAACGGCTGATTCTGATTATACTACCCTCAAAACATGAAGAAAAGTTATTTTTCGAAAAGTGTCTGTGTGTATGTCTGTTTGTCTGTGTTTATGTATGTGTAGAATTTTGTCTATGGCAAACGATAACAGCCGCAAATTCAAACAGAATCAAATAATTTTTGCATACATCCTTGAATTGTAGAGGACTCAAGGCCTATTGTTTTTGGTGAAGATCGGTTAAGGGAAAGGGGTAGTTTACGTGCAACATTTTATGTTTTAACAAGAATAAAGTACTTAATTTTGATAAATAAAGTATCCTGATAAGATGATCATAATAACACACTGTAGAAACGTAGATGAAATATCTATAAATGAAGAGGCTAGTTTGAACGGGGTGGGGGTTATATTCTTTAAATGGAAATTAGACTTGAAGGGGGAAGGAATAATTTTTTATATGTGTACTACGTTATCGGCAACAAAGAAGTAGTTTGTTGTTGAAATTCATTCCTCGGCTGTTTGGCCGTAGTCCAATGTTTTCTGCAAAACCAGACGTTTCAGCAGTGCCATCGACTGCCATCATCAGTGAAAATCGAGTGCGATAACGTGAGGTGGTATACGTTAGTGACCACAGTACTGTGGTTAGGGCTGAAGCAATAAGTAGAAAGAAGTAGTTTCTATGGAAATATTTCATTTCTAAAATGATTTTAAATATAAATCTTAGAACATGGAAGTCATGTATGGGTTCTCCACACCGATATTTTAGTTCGTCTTACGTATACACTTTCCTACGTATTCCGATTTCAAGGTTATATATTTTCCATACATCCCGTTGAAAGTAATATGCTATATAAACAGTATCGTAAAACGAGTTATACTGTAATGGAATAGTGTAGTGTGTCGGTGGTGAGCGGTCGCGAGTTGCCGTAAACGTTCAGTAACCGCGTTTCAGACGACAGCTCGGGGTGTCGTAAGACTAACCTCCGCGTTCTTTGTTTCTCCATTACCCAGAAGGGACCTCCGGTCGTAAATACTTCTTTCTATTATTATCAGAGAATTATTGTTGCTCACGATACGTAGACAAATATATGGAATACTAAAACATTGTACGCGTTTATACTCCGTCATCAATATAATAATATTGTTGTGGTTTATATATTTAAACAAACGTATACTACACTTTTTTATGGTGCACTAAAATGTGTGTTGCCCGACAGCCGATATATGTCGTATTCTGTATATTTACATTGCCAGCTATAAAATTACGCCCCGTTTTACTGTATACTCCATAAACTCGTTATGTTGGCAATACTGCTTATTGTTTAACTTTTTCGCGCACCGTTGAATAAAGCCGTCGTGGGCACGGTTGAATCGTCCGGTTATTATTGAGATTGGTAAGAATTTATAGACTGTTATTATTATTTTGACTTCATTCTACGTTAATAAAAATTTTTCAGTGAGGGGTTAGTGAGGATCGGTAAAAAATAACACAAATTTCTAACTTATTTGTGTCGACGTTTCGACAATGTTTATTGTCATTATCAGGACAATTATTGCTGACGCCAAACACAACTGTGACAATAATTGTCCTGATGATGACAATAAACATTGTCGAAACGTCGACACAAATAAGTTAGAAATTTGTGTTATTTTTGACCGATCCTCACTAACCCTTCACTGAAAAATTCGTTGATTGACGGTCACTACGAATTTAAGGATTTAGTTAATAATAATAATAATAATAATAATAATAATATCGTTGCAAGATGATATTAGGCAAGAGTTACCGGCCTAAATGTTATTCTATTCATAGCCTATATATGTATAAGTAGCTTGGAGACTGAAAGCATGAATTTAAAATTTAATTGAATGTTTATCAAGTTGTCAGAACGTTTACACATAAATAACTCTTCTTTAGATAAACAAAATCCTTTTCCTATAAAATTTTAAATACACAAACGGTTTCACTAAACGGTACTTAATTAGTTAAAACATGAAATTATGTAACAACGGCTTCGTAAGATATTAATCCGTGGAGGCTAAAATTAATTATCTGATAAACACGTGAACCGTTGAAGATGTCATCAAGGTTTTAATTGCATCACGCATAGTATTCATCATTTTTATTAAATTTTAAATGTTATCTAACTGGGCTTAATATTATTCGGATTTTTCAGCTCCGAGTTTTTTTTCCGTATTAAATGAGCGGTATTGAATTTCCTTCTTGATCGAGTCATACGCAGATATCTGAACTACCTTAGGGGAAAATAGCATATCTGAATATCGGTCTATAAGCTTTTGAACGTATGCAATATATTCTGACCCACTTTCCGTCGTATACAACCATTTTCTCCAACATGTTGACCTCACGTGTATGTATACATGGAGTAAAGTGGGTCAGGATTCGAAGGCTTACAGGCGGATAATCAGATGTTCTGTTTCTTCCTGCTCACAAACAGGCGTGTCTCAGACAAGGAGGAAAATCAACACCGCTGACTTTTACGTGGGCGTTTTACCAAAGAGGTGAGACGAACTGTACGGTTAGTCGTGCGGCATGCAATAGAAGCCTGAGGCAATAAAAACGGAGCTTCTCTGCACATTAAAGAAATAACCAACTAAATTGGTAACAGAGTAACACAGAGTAACGAGTGTCCGAGGTGTGTGTAAAAAAAGACCGAACTTTTTGAATAACACATCAACCTGCACAAACAACGCGCTGCGATTTTGGGCGCACCTAGTTGTGTTAAGATCTTCATTCTCACCTCGTTATAAGTCAGTCGGACGGTGTTTGCCGGTGCCCACTACAGCGCGTGTAGCTCGATAATCACTGATGATGATGACGGGAGGAGAAAACGGCATTCCGGCGTCAAAACCTGTCTCTAGCAGCACTTAATTGTGCAGCTCGCTCTATGCGCAGTTGATGTGCTACACAAATAGTTCGGTCTTTTTTTAACACACCTCGTATATAAGATTAAACAACACTAGAAGTCGACAAAGCGTATGACAGGTCAGTCTTCCTACTATGGTGTCTACAAAGTGCCTTCTTTATGCGGTCAGGTTTGCAGCGGTATCCCAATACGCAGCGTGGCCACTCTCTTTGAGCCAACAGTATTGTCGACTATGACAGGGCTGGAGATGTAAGCTGTGACAGAGCACGCAATGGCGAATATAGAGCCTATCGTTAAAGTAGGGAACGCCAGTTTTGGCACTTTTCCGACATTATTTTACCCGAATGAATAGGAAAGCGATTGGGATTTTTCTGTACGCGAAACCTTTGATAGCAGAAAAAACCTAAAGCGCTATGTCGCCCCAGCGCTTTAAAATATACCGCAAGCCAGATCAACGCAAATAAGCACAATAACTACAATATTTTAAAAAAGAAATACCAAGTTCAACTGTTTATAGACAAAAATTTTCTTCTTCTTCAGCACTCCATCGCAACGTGAGCCCTGGCTTCCAACACCAATGTTATCCAAAGCCTCCTGTCATTCCTCACATGTTATCCAAAGCCTCACATGCATTCTTGTGAGATCTAGGACATCATCAAACCATTTTATCCTAGGTCGCCTCCTCTTTCTACTTTTATAGACCTGCGCTCTCAGAATTTTCTTCGGCATACGCTGATCATCCATCCGCTCAAGGTGATCTAACTATTGTATTCGTTGAGCCTTTATGAATTTTAAAATATCTTTGAGATCCAACAGCTCGTCTATCTCTTGGTTATTTATGATTCTCCATTCGTCCTCTTCTTTAACAGGACCACAAACACGTCTTACTACCTTTCTTTCAAACCTTCTTAGTTTTTCTTGTTCCTTTTATATCAGCGTCCGTGTCTCGCCTGTATAAGTAACAATCGATCTGATAAATGGCTTGTATATTTTTATTTTTGTGTTACCATTAATGAGCTTGCTTCTCGATAGTCTGCTGTTGGCATAATATGCCATATTTCCTGTGTGTATCCTGTCATGTACCGTCGTGGCAACGGACCCTTCATTATCCATCATGTTACACAGGTATCTCAACGTATTAAAAATAGTTAAGTAAAGACTCTACTGACGGTTACATAAAAACCGGTACAGACGAAAGCTGGAAAACCTGTACGTACTTTTATATTCAGTGAAGCTTATGTTATTGATAACATAATTTTGCTTACAATAGATTGCTTGTTATATTCATATTAAGCCTATTACATTTTTTTTAAATATCTTGTTGATTCATCCTCTTTATTATTAATAATTCACTAATATTATTATATATAAAAAAAAAACTTTCATAAATAAACTTACTTTTGTTCTCACTTTCACAAACGTTTCAAGGTGTTGTGCCTCTTCCTCAGTGTGAGTAAATACTGAATGTCATTGTTGCAGAATAACGATTATGGACTATAGGTGTGTGTGGTGGGAATTGATGATGGGAGGGAATTGGCGCTGAGGTTCAAATTTTGTGTTTGGATCAATGTATCAAATAGTGTATGTGATCTGTAATGTACTTGTTCATTTAATATGTTGTTTGGTTGTAATGTGTGATATCTGTATATTTCAAATTGTTCAGCTGTGTTTAATTTTCTACTTTTTGATAAGTAGTGTAATATTTCCATGTTGTGTTCTATATTTGTGTAACTATGGTTTTCATTTTGTAAATGTGTGGCAAATGTGGAATGTATGTAATTTGTGGTGAGGGCTTTTATATGTTCTGAAAATCTGGAATAAAAAGATCTTCCCGTCTGGCCGATGTAGAATTGGTTACAATCATTACAATTTAATTTATAAACTCCTGTTTTACTGTATGTGTCTGTGTCTTTGTTAATATTTATATGTTTCTTAATGGTGTTGTTGGTTCTGTAGGCTATTTTATAATTGTGTTTTCTAAATGTGTTAGCAATTTTGTGTGTATTGGAGTTGTAGTATGTGAGCGTTATGTACTTACTGGGTTGTGTGTTGTTGGTCTGATGTGTTTTATTTTTATTTTTTGTGTTTAGGATGCGTTTGTGTATTTTATTTACCAAATCGGGGTTGTATCCATTTTTAACTGCTAAATATTTGATTGAGTTAAGTTCTTCTTGGTAATCACGTGTGTTTAGGGGTATTGAAGTGAGTCTATGGAGCATGTAGTTGAATGCTGCATGTTTGTGTTGAGTTGGGTGGTTGGATGAGTTATGTATGACCATGTCTGATGTGGTGGGTTTCCTGTATATTTTGTATGTGTGTGTGTTGTTTGTTTTGGTGATTGTGAGGTCTAAGAAGTTTAAACTATTATTTAGTTCTATTTCAAGTGTGAATTTTAATTTATGGTGTATAGTGTTAATATATTTGTGGAAATTTTCTATTTGTCGTTTGTTGCCGTTGTATAGGAGTATAATGTCATCAACATACCTGTGCCAATATATTATTTTATCAGTATATTTGTTATTGTGTAATATGTGTTCTTGTTCTATGGTGTGTACAAATATTTCGGCTAGTATACCTGATATAGGTATATATTTTTTTATTCTTGGCTTGGCTTTGCTTTAAAACATCTACGGCGAAGTTTGAACAAAGAAACGGTATCACAGTAGCAAAAATAAGATTTATACGGGCCGTGAGGTTCGTTCTGCGTAATTCAATGAGAACAAGCCCATAGATTGTTACAGGGGTAGACATGGACACAAGGGAGACCACGTAATTCTGGCCCAAAATAAATCTCCGTTGTTTTGCAACTCTGCTGTCGCTGAATTAATGAAGGAAATCGTTTGTTTCAAGGGGGCATGAGAAACAAATATAACCTGTTGCGAAGAACCTTTATTTAAAAATAATTTCTAGTAAGTCCCACTATATTCACTGTCATTGTTGTTGTTTTTGTCTAAAAAAGGTAGTGTTAAATACATTTCATAAAATTTAATTTGAGTCCACAAAAGTTATTGTTAATACCTAAAAAAATGTCACTGATAAATAACTGCATGATATTAAGCTGTCGACTGCGTTACGACTCACTGAAGTAATTGTCGGTTAGATATTATTAAACGATAATCGACATAATAATAGTGTTGTATAAGTGTAACTATTAAGCTAAAACGTTATAAGAAACCATTGTTTCTTACGTAGCAAATTCCCGTAGGAAAAGGGAAAGTTTATAGAAATTTATTAAATGTCTTTCTCTCTTATACGCATCTCTTTATCAACACTTAAAACTTCTCTACTTATCTTCTTCTTCTTCTTCTACTCTTCAAGGATTAGGTTATATAAACCCCTGCTCCGGCACCCATCTCATCCTCGGACGACCCACGTCTCCTCTACCAATGGCTTTACTGTTCAGTGCCGCTTTCCGCAATCGATCCTCTGTCATCCTTTGCAGATGATCCCGCCATTGTCTTCTGTAAATTGAAATAATTTCATTTATGTCCTTTACTTCAAGTTCTGATCTGATATCTTCATTCCTTATTCTACCTTGCAACGTATAATTTAATATATTTAAAAAAAAACTGTAATTCAGCACATTGAATCTTTGAGCTTTCCTATTTTGTCACGACCCACGACTAACTCGCATAAATCAACGTGGGTATTCCAATTGTCTTATAAAATATAATCCTTGTGTTGTGTCTTGTTTTATTTATAATATTTATATGAATTGTACCACAAATATTACTTTTATTTATCTTCTCTCTTATATCATATTCAGATTCATAGCTTACTGCACAGCCGAGATATTTGAAACAGCTCACTTGTTCTAAAGTCCTGTTGTTTATAACTATCTTAGTCGTCACTAGATATTTACCTTTAAAGGTCATAGTTTTGGTCTTTCTTACTGAAATTGTCAGCGAGTACTCTCTTGGTACTTCTTGTAATTGAAACATAGCTGTTTGTAAATCATCCTCACTTTATTGAATAAGAACTATGTCCTCCGCATATAGTAGGAAACCCACAGAAATTGATTTATTAAGCTGTATTCTCGAAGTCACTCTGAATTTCCATGCTCTCAACATGTCGTCAATGTATATATTAAACAAGGTTGGGGAAACACAGCATTCCTGCCTAACTCCCTTACTTATTGGAATGTCACCTGAGAGCCTACCATTCAGATCAAGGACTACAAATGTCCTTTTGTGAAGGATCTTAACTGAATTTAATAAATGCTGTAGATACTCTTTTCTATTCATAATATTTCATAACTTTTGATGGTCTAGATTATCAAATGTGCTTTTTCCAGATCAACAAAAGCGATATGCGTTTCCTGGTTATACTCAACGCTTTTTCTCTATTATCTGTCGTAATACTAGATTATTATCTGCTTTTTCTCTACTGACATAAGAGAAAATTTATAAGTTTTTACATCTGGGCAAACAAGAATAGATTAACAATTAAATGAAAAAATTAAAATATATGTAAAGCATCACAATAAGTTTGTAACAAAAAAAGAGGGAAGGTTTAAGACGATTAATGGATTGTATATTTCCCTTGACAACACAAGTACTTTCATTTCGAGGTCGTGACGAGACTACTAATTCTATAATCTATAAACTTAATCTATAATCTAAATTTCGTTAGTAATTATGGCGTTATGCTTACCAAAAGCATTATTTAAACAGCTCGCAGCTGTGAGTCACCGATAATACAAATTGTAGTTCAAAAACATTTTTCCACATGTAGTTTGCTAGAAACTTTTCTATTTCCGGAGTACAAACTGTAAGAAAAATTTGTTTGTGGATACATTAGACGTTTGAAAGCTTAGAAAGTTTGGTAGCGTCATGTTCAAACTTCGGCTGCGTAAACAATACTTTTAAACTCCCTATTATTTCCAAAACCACAAACAATCAATCTGTATTGAATAAAAGCGTTGAAGCAGTCAATAGACGTTCAAAACTTTTTCTTTTTCTTTACTTAAAGTTTATCTTACTCATTGTATACAAAGGATGAAAGTACAAGTAGATAGCTTCTGCATTTTTTCGGAGGAGAAAATTCTTCTCCACAACGTCGTAAATATTGTTTCTTTTCTTGCTTAAAAATTATACTACTTATTCATATAGTGAATGACACAGCACTTTACTTTCATCAGCATATACAGTATATTGTTATGACGGTCTAACTGATCGTCGTATGGTACAGTGGAAAACAAAATACAAGACACCAATGAAGTCACTAATAACCAGTTTTTATGAGTCACAAATAACAGTTTTTAATCGACGTGTACAATAATCCAAATGAAAGTTGTTCACACGCAATAATAATGTCAACTATAAAGAATTCCGCATTAAATGTAACACAATAACACTTTACACAAACACTACTCGATACGCACTAAGGAAAAATCGCTCAACGAACCGATTGACTAAGACAGACGGCCTGCTTTTACAGGTCGCGGAGAGTTCTAGAATTAACGTTCCATCCTCAACTCACGCCACTTAATTTGTAATGAAGTGTTCTGCAAAGTACTCTGGAACGTACTTAAACGCGGCCTTGACTGAGGCAACACCTGCCACACTAATACGGGGTGACGGGTCGAGGACGCTCTCGGCTATTTTAAATGGTTCCATTCGTTCCAATATTAATAAATGTATAAAATTTTTATGGAAAAGTCACACAACCACCCTACCAAACCCCCCCCCACACACACACACGCACGTACAGAGTGAATACAAAAAGTAGGGTAACAAAATTCGTAATATAATTTTCTTTTACCCGGTTGCATTAGATTTTACCAGGCCGCCAATAATTAACGGTAGCCTACCCAACTTGAACCGATCTTAATAAAAAATATGGTATTCTCTAATGTCTCTAAGTTCTGGTTGGCTGTAAAATAACTTGATTGGAATGTGTGCTTTAAAATATATCTATTTAGATCTAATCACGAAAAGCCAAAGTTAACCACAGGTTTTAAGAGTAAAATAATGCAGTTTTAAGAACTACTAGTACGTTACTAATATTTACACAAATTTTCCGTATACGATATTAAATAAAAAGTTCTGAGGCAACCATGTTTACTCATCCTCCGTGTATACATTATTTGAATACTAAGTAGTAACTCCTCTTTGTGTAGTCGTTACATATAATTTAAAACTAGGCGAATAGCCTAGAAGGAAGCAAAAGTGTGCTGGACCCAGACTGACAGGATTTGGAATTAAACTCTGTTTTAACACAAACAAGTCAACGTTTATTTTGTGTCTTTTAGTCTTACAGGTTTTACATATGTTTCAATAACTGACATTATGTTACAGGCAGTGTTAATCCAGAGCCATTACTCACACCTTTTATTTAAATGATCAATATTATAAAAGAACACAATAACTGGTTCGAAAATTTTACATAATAATTAGAACTGTAATAATGTAATGATGCCTTTCAATTTGAATCAGAATTCATAGCATAAAATAAGTCAGATAAAAGTTATCAATATTCGACACCTGTTCATACAGGACATCATACTTTGTTTAAAGAAAAAATAAAGACGGTGGTCTTCTTAGAGGATGGTCCTTGTAAATTTGTGGTGAGTCCATGCGGCTGACGGCGTGGGCAGGGATGTCTCCGCCGATGATGTCCGGTGTGATGACATCATCCAACCCCACGCTCTTCCGACGAGTCGGGAACCCTGAGATACTCTACGAGATTATCTACTCATAGTAGAACGCCGCGAAGCCAAAGGAGAAAAAAGCACTCAGCCGCCAGCCCACGAAAAGCTCTCTGCAAAGGCGAAGAAGAGAGTGAGCCTCAGTAACAGTATTATTCAACCTAAGAGGTTTTTAACCAAACAAGTATATACCTCACGCGAGCACAACACAACTCTCTCACTTTAACTGCCGAAGCCACAAGGCAGTGGAAACGGCGCGACAAATGACTGGCCGCGGGATTTGAATGTCGGTTTTCATTGCTTCGGCACAAGTATATAATATATTTAATAGAATTTTGCATAACCAAACGTAAAATTATAAAACAGCTAAAATAATTTGTTAATTTCAACTTCTGTATATCTTTATTAATACTAATTTTCTCACCCATACCATTCTACACAAGGTACACACAAAGCCTTTACACTGATAAAAATTAGGATTTTTTTTATAAATATAAATTATGGTTATTCTTTATCTTGAATGTTTTCCTGATTAACGTTAGAATTTACTGTTCAAAACTCACGAGTAACGACAAATCATGGTTATATCTAAAAATCATTAAGATTTTTTCCATCAACATTAATATCTACAGTTAATCATATATAAAAATTCATAAACATTTTCCAGTGTTAGGTTAAACAGTTTTGTTAACAACATTTCACAGAGTTGTACCTTTGTTTTAATTTTGATCGTAAGCCTATTCAATATACATTTTTCGTTGTCAGTGTTGCATCGTTAAAATCATTCTATGTAACAATTGGCTTGTATTAGCACTTACCTGATTCTTTTCTTCTACATTGCAAGCCTGTTCCGACTTTCAAGGCTAACGCTCAAGTACTTCTGAGGTCTCCTAACATTTCTGCGTCTTTTAGTTATAAAATCCAATACCTTGTTTGTACACACGATTGTCAACATGACAAAATCATAGTTAACGTCACCATCATATCTGGCTGAAGTATCACAAAAGCAATGAAAATAACTAGGCTATACTGAATCTACAACAAAAAATTCATCAACTTTAACGAGACGTGGAAGATTCTTCTGGAAGAAGCCTAGGTACCTATATCACTTAAAATCGTTCACCACTAACAAAAAAGATCACTACAGCAGGTGACAGTCAAGACACACATCTGAGAGGACGGATACGTAATATAAAGAGAAAAATATTTAGAACGAAGTCTTAGTCACAATTCGGACAACCGATAAGTTATGTGCTTTCGTGCGCACTAGTGCACGTGAGCGCGTGCGTGTGTGCAATTCTTACAACGACAATGTTGTCAATGACACAACTTATCAGATCAAATTACACATGTTTCCTTTATTAACTAAAAATAATTATTCAAATTTAAATAAATTACCGAATTGCTGTGGAAATGAATTCACGGAATATAACTCAGGTCTCAAATTTTCCCTGAGACAACAACATCATAGGAGAATCAAGAATATATAATCGACTGAACATGGAAAATCTTACGTGCATGTAAATTTATGTGTTATTTTATGAACTTAGCGATGGTTGAGAAAAATGTCTTGAATATAATCTCTTCCCCAATGTTATTATGTAAATTTTATTTAGGGAAGCACGGTAGATGCAATCCTTGTGGGCTGATCATGCTGTTAAATTGTTTACACATGTTCGGTTAGTAATCGAAGTGAAATCAATTTCACACTTGTTAAGCACACCGGCAATGGAAATATTTAATAGGCCTACGCGTAACATCCAGAGATAATATTATGCTCTATTTACACAAGAGTGTGTGTTCGTCTTGTGAACGATTATGTGAATGATAACAGTTTGAGATTATGAAGTGAAGAGGTTACTAAAGTACACGTCATACTAAAATCCATGAGATTTTGTCACTAAATATGTATATATCTTACTTAAGCATCATTTCGTTTGCATTGAATGGAGTTATTCTACTTTGTCAAATTTAAGAGAAAAACGTCTTTTTTAAATAAACCCGCATTGCAATCTAAGCAGGGACGCAAAAGGAAATATGAAGGCCTTATATATTACTTTATAGCTGAATTTAACAGTAGTAGCCTCTTCAGTATGTAATAGTAACAGTATTATTATTATTATTATTATTATTATTATCATAATCATCATCATTATTATTATTTATTATCCATTTACTGGACAGTGCCAGATCCAGTAGTCCTGGTGATAGCGGGAGTGATTTCCATAGACCTGTAGGTTATAGAGCGAAAGCGGATGCCGCAAAGCATGAAGCCAGAGAACTCACTCTCCGATCGTTGGGATAGAGAGGATAGGCGAAGATGGAGCGTAAGGCTCATACCAAACTTGAATGAATGAATCGACGACCGCCAACAGAGTGACGTCAACTGCCATCTGTCACAGTTGCTCGGTGACTACGGCAATTTTGATGCCTACCTCCATAGAATAGGAACGGTGCAAAGCCCAGCATGCCAATACGGAGACTCTCACCATGAAGATGCCTCGCACACGTTTATCAAGAGCTGCAGATTCGCAAGACAGAGAATGATACTGGAAATGGAGTTCACGCCCGAGAGCGTAGTTACGCTTATACTACATGGTAAGGCGGAATGGGACTGCATCAATGAATTTATTCAGTGGGTCCTGCTAGAAAAAAAAGACAGGCGCAACTTGCACTCAACGGGCAGTAGAAGACGAGGAACGCCTAGAAGGAGCCCGATAAGGGCGCAATAGGCTCCTTCCTGAAATAATATGCTAAGTAGTTCCATGATGGATATGAATGCCTGAATTATAGGTGGGTTTTTTAGTGGGTGAGAGTCTCACACACTAGAGGAAGCACGACCTCCTCTGACGGTGCATAAAGAAATTTTCCGTCTCTACAAAAATTATTATTATTATTAGTATTATTAATATTAGTAGTAATAGTAGAATTAGTAGTAGCAGTAGTAGTAGTAGTAGTAGTAGTAGTAGTAGTAGTAGTAGTAGTTGTTGTTGTTGAAGTAGTAGTAATAGTAGTAATAGTAGTAGTAGTAGTAGTAGTAGTAGAAATAGTAGTAGTAGTAGTAGTAGTAGTACTAGTAGTAGTAGTAGTAGTAGTAGTAGTAGTAGTAGTAGTAGTAGTAGTAGTAGTAGTAGTAGTAATACGAGGTGTGTTCAAAAAAAGGCCGAACTTTTTTAATACCATATCAACCAGCACAAACAACGCGCTTCGAATTTAAACGCGCCTAGCAGTAATTTTTGACAACAAACTGCCATTTATTCTGTTCCGCTATAAGCATTAGTCTTTGAGGTATATGAGATTGAGTGGGAACGTGCGCACGCTGCCCGCCTGATTAGTGACAAAGTGATTAAGAAAGACCTCCAGTAACAACGTGTGAGTACGCAATTTGCGGCAACACTAGGTTAAACTTTATAGACTCATTCTGGTTGTTGAATCGAGCATACGCGGAGGCCTGTATGAGCCAAACAATTATTTTAAAAATTTTTTAAAGAGAGACAAATCAATGGTCGCTGCAGATCAAAGCGATGTCGAAGATCATGGGAAGAGAGCTCGTGATGTGGTAATTGTAAATCATCGTTTAATTGGCGAGACTTTATGAGAGAATACGCATACATATAAGTTTGTAAAGTTAAATTTTGATAGAAACATTTAAATGTATCGTATCACAGCAAAATTCTTACTGTGTTTGTTGACGCCGATCAGAAAGCGACCCGTTTTGAAATCGGTCAGCAACTGAGGAACCAATGCAAATGGTAACGACAACTTTGGAATGTAATGGAAGTTGCTCTGTAACGATTTTACGAAATTAGCAGCAAAAAAAATTTTATAGACGCACGTTGTGTTAAGATCTTCATTCTCACTTCGTTATAAATCCGCTGGATGGTATGTGGCCATGCCCACTACAGCGCGTGTAGCTCGAAGACTGTTGATCATGACGATACGGAGAAAACGGTATTCCGGTGTCAAAACCTGTCGCTAGCAGCACTTAAGTGTGCAACTCGCTCTATGGGCAGGTGGGCGTGCTACACAAATAGTTCGGTCTTTGTTTGAACACACCTCGTAGTAGTACGTGAAAAATTTTCACTTAATTTTATAATTCAACGGCCAACAAAACTGTAAGTGGAGTGGAAAAGTTTTAAAGAGAAATGGCGGGTACCAGACGTTTTTTCGTATTAACATAATTTCGTGGTAAACGGCTAAAAAAGTAAAACAAAATGAGATAATTGAACAAATACTGTATAGCTTACTTACTGTATTGTGTAGTAAAATACAGCAATAAACAATATACACAAGTTACTTGCATATAAGCGGTGTATTTTGCAACAGAACACAGGATGATAAGCTATGTTGTTTATATCAGAGCACATGGATGACGAGCATTTTCTTGTTTAAATTTGTTTTATGTAATACTTTGTCTTTTAGCCGTAAGTTTGTATTTAGAAATGGATAAGCATGTAGGGTAGGTATACCAAGCTCTTCATAAAAAGGTGTTCTATATTGTCATGTATTTTTTGTATGAATTTGTGCGCGTGTGCGGGTGTGATAATGTGCAATCGCTATAGCTTCAGTGGTAGTCAACCGATTGACGTGAAACTTTGACAAGGAATTATTTAGGTAAATAGCTTCAATTTGTGTATACTCTGAGGTTCATAACTATTTTAAAAATATGGTTTTTTAAGTGAAGAAAAACTCAATTGTAACTCTTATCAATGATAGGGTAATAAAATTCGTAGATAATTTCCATGCAGGCCTTTGCTAAATTATACAAAGTTTTTCAGGAAATTCGTATATCTGTTTGTTCCATCAATCATGTGACTTGGGCTTAGCCTATCAGAATACACTAAATTCAGTAAGATTCATTCGTTGTAGAGTTAGGATGGACACAGTCTGTCTGTAGAAGTTGCAAAGGGAAGCTGTGCCCGGTGAAGAGAGTTGTTCTCTTACGAACGTAGAAATATCATATATTAAATAAACCTTGGTAATTCTTAATGAAGTTTTGCGTTAAGAACCGAGTGGGTAAAATATTTAGATAAAAATTAAAATGTAATATAGTGCTGTTTTCGTGTAAGTTAAGATATCCGCTTAGGGAATTTAAAGACAATTCAAGATATCGTGGAAGGTGTACATTAAATGCACCGCATTAACTAATACCATATTAATCCTGAGATTAAGAAAATATAAAGTATAAATTAATAATAAACTGTACGAGTGAAATTTATAATCATTGTGAGTGAACAAATTATGAAGAAACTAATTAATGTTAGCAGTCAAACATAATAACAACGAGACTCATTGAAATATCGCCGCTTGAGCCGCCTGCCGTAGAAGAGGACGACAAGACGAAGAGGACGCCAGGAAGGAGTGACGCTGTAGAAAGGACGACGATAAGAAGAGGACACCAGGAAGGAGTGACGCTGTAGAAGAGGACACCAGGACGGGAGCGACGAGTGGAGAGGAGGACGTTGCAGCAACCAAGTAAAATCGATTTGTATTATCGAACAATACAAACAATTATTTCTATTATCAATACATGACAATTTATAATACAATATACATCTTTAAAAACTATATTTGTGTGTATAATAAATAATTTTTCATCTCCTCCATAATAGACTTGTTTGTGATTTTTACACACTCACTGTATCCTTATTAGTATAATAAAATTTGATCTGTTGCAATTTATTTACCCTGCTGAACATTTTCTAGTGAATTTTTGGAAAAAATATGTTAAATTATTCTTAAACATTAGTATACAGGCACTGTAGCTGTTCTTCACTTAGTCTTACGATTTAGGTTTCCTTGTGTAGTAATTTAGTTTGTTTTTAAAGTTCCTACAGTGACAATGTTCAATTCTTTTTAAAATAATCCGTTGTTTTCTTTTGCACACAATTCTGTATTACTTTATTTCCAACAAATTATTATAATTTATCAATATGGACTAATAGAACACATCAATCAAAAAGAAGAAAACCTACATACCTGCACATTACATTGACGAAAACTCTCAAAAATTAGCTGCAACATTTACAAAATATGACTATCAATTAGCGTTCAAAACAAGCAATGACATCTACAACAGTCTGAAAATAAGCAGTACAAAAAAGAAAAGCATTTATGAAAAAGCTGGAGTCTACCAATATCAATGTCAGCCTGCGAACTCGACAGAATGTAATGTACGGTACAACAAAAAAAACATAGGATTCACTTCAAGATCCTTTAAACACAGATATATTGAACATACAAAACATTCTCAACACTCAAATCCAAATTCAACAGTAGCCAAACACATAAAACTACAATCTTGTAAATATGGTCCAATACAACAACATTTAACCGTATTGAAAACATGCAGTGACAAAATAAGATCAAATATATATATGAACAATACCAAATATATCAAACATATAAAAGAAGAGGGCCATAAAAATTTATCAAACGTTATGACTGACTTTAAAAATCATATAACTTTTGAAATATTACGACAAAATCAACAAAATCAGCTGATATAATATGTAAACATATACACTCTATAACAGAATCAGTTCTTAGGAAGCTTTATACAAACAACATATGCATCAAATTAGCAATGTACAAATTCGTTTTTTATAAATAATAATGTTTTATAATATTGTGAACACAAATGTGCTATAATGTCTTATAATATTACAATCAGAATGATCAATATTGCACACCACTATATAAAAATTATTCCGATTAGCGCTTTCAAGCTTCACAGCTCATCGTCAGATCAGGACTAGACCTAGGTCTATAATAGGTCTATTCTATAATAGGAATAGGTCTATTCCTGATCTGACGATGAGCTGTGAAGCTTGAAAGCGCTAATCGGAATAATTTTTATATAGTGGTGTGCAATATTGATCATTCTGATTGTGATTTCAACAACTAACACAAATTTCTTCATTAAACGTTTTATAATATTGTGATAATCTGAAGATGGTCTATTGACCGAAATCGATCGCTTTATAATAATATCATATGGTGCCTTTAGGCTGTATAAAAAAGAATACAATAAAAAATATAAAAAATTTAATTATAGGTACCATTAATAAAGCAATAAGTGTAAGTATATAAAAATACATCACATTTTCATAAGAATATTATTACCATCAGTGAAATGATTGGACAGTTTTTTATATGAATTACACTGAATGCGAGACATACCGATATTGTTTCTCAACAAAAGCCACACACAATCGGGTCGGTAAAAAAAAGGGCAGGATTTACGGACGTTTAAAGTTATATATTGAAAGACGTTTCTACAAAGGAAGCAATCTAACAATGATATTAGAACCAACATTTGTTTCCGAACAAAGGACTCGCTGCTGGCGGTCTGCCTTTGCCGCTGAAATCACTTCGGCGTATTTCAGGACGCACATCACGCCGTTGATAACAGCACAATTACACACAGGTAGGCAGATTTCAGTTTAAATTGTTGCGTAGCTGAAAATATAAGGTGAAAATCCTCGTGACACATCTACTATGGACCCAGAAATGTAATATTTTTGCATCTCAGAAACAAAAATTCACAAATTTGTGACACCACTAATTTATTCTTACAAAGGTACAATCGTTTCAACTGCGAACTCTATCGTCCTTAGCATACAAAAAGGATAATTTATATGAAAAATAACATTTAAGAATACAATATGATTTTGTGATACAGAAAATAATTTATATCAAGATGCAACGATACTTAAATCTGTGCCGTGTGTAATAAACTACAGTTAACTTTACTTTTCTCCCTTCACACACACACGGGCGGCGCGCCCGCCCGCGCTCCCAATTCAGAGTATACAGTAACATACTGTTAGGACGGTCCAGTGATCGTCGTATGGTACAGTGGAAAACAAAATACAAGACACCAATTATGTCACTGATCACCAGCTTTAATTAATCACAATTAACAGTTTGAAATCAACAAGATAGTCTCTTACAGCAAATCAAATAAAAATTGTTCACACGCAATAAAAATGTCTACTAATATAAACCACAATTGTGTTACAATTGTCCCGCACGATTATAACACTTAGCCACAATAATTAATTTTTACTAATAACCACTTGAACGCACAGAGTAAGCGCCCGACAATAACTGAACTGAGTGTCGCTGAGTACTTGAATTTATACCCCGCTGAGGTTCCAGAATATTCGGTAACAGGCGGCTACTAGAAAACACTAGAACGTAATTCACTGCGGCCTTGAACACAGCACGCGCGGACCGCTATGGTCTGGTATAGACCCGATAGTTGACGCGTAATTGTCTTTAACCGCAAAGTAGCAGCATTATGTACGCGCTCGCACACACACACACACACACACACACACTCACACACACACACATTACAGCTGGAATATTCGAAAAACCTTTTGCGCATTACGTAACAATACCAATTGCTTAATAAGGAGTCTGTTAATGTTTTGTTCAGTGTGGTCTGTAAATATGCGTGAAGTAGAAGGAACTGCAGTGTACACGTAAACGACGTTAAATTCATTTTGACAGGAATATACAAATATAGCATATCTACATCCTTCTACATTAAAAGTATGTAGGGTGATAATCGTTAATGTTATTTGGGCGGGCGTGAAGTGTGGAGAAAACAGTCATCTCATCCGGAATACGGTAATAGCAACAATTACAAAACTTAAATAAAAAACAAGATTGTAATTTTTTACTGTAGTATAAACGGATTAACTCGTAGATTGTGTCTGGATGTTTGCCAGTATTGTAGAAAAAAGGAAGATGACGTCACGGCGAAACAAACAACTTATAGACATCGATATCAATATCTTGGAAGGTGGTTGAACCACTTAGAACTTTTGTCAAGGATCAGAAACGGGAACATATAAATCATCATGCATAGAAAATCAGCTGTTTTTGGAAATAGCTAAATATTTGTTTAGAATTAGACTTTGTGTTAAAAGTTCTGGAGATATAGTATGAGTTTTGAAGAAGAAACCAATATTGTTTTTATCTATTTTAAAACTCCGTCGGGATCGCTTCACAAAGTTCCATACAGATTGGTAGTAACCGAAGTAGAATGAAAAAATATCCATGGAAGAAACAAGAGAAAAGAGATGTAACTTTTGTAAACAGTAATGAAATTTTTGAAACAAGATTAGTAACAGAACAAGAGAGAAAATATATTATGTCAAACTTGTAAGATTAGAGCACGCTAACATTCATTAAAGTAAGGCAAACACAAAGCATTCTATTCTTGACACTGCTTCTATTTAATAAAGAAAAAACATAAGAATTTATATTTTGTCACACAAACTCTTCCAGCCAACCAGAACACTCGTGAACAATTAAAGCCTACGACGGATGAATACTGGTATATAAAGTTGCTGTCGACTAACTTTGTAGAAAAATATTGTTACCTAATACGGAACGTTCTACAAGTATCTCGGCTATCCCAGCAGAGCCCAGCTGTAATGTGTGTGTGTTCATACATATTGCTGTTACTTTGCGATGAAAGACAATTACGTGACACTTATCACGTGTCAACAACCAAGGATGTTCCAGCTTCACCGGTCCGCGCGTGCTCAAGGCCAGACACGACACTGTTTCTACTGGATTCGAGATCGCCCGTAAAAGGCAATTGTTTAACTCGTCATCCAAAAGTGACATCTTATTCTTGCATCTCAGCGGGCTATAGATATAAGCATTAAAGGACGGTTAGTTTAGTTTATGTCGGGCGATTTACACTGTGCGTCTCGAGTGGTGTAATAGTGGCAAGTGATTATATTGCGGAATTCTTTATATATGACATTATTATTTGTGTAGACAGATTAACTTGAATTATTGTACGAGTATAATCTTGTTGAATAACTTGTTGATTTCAAACTGTTACTTGAGATTAATTAAAGCTGGTGATTAGTGACTTCATTGGTGTCTTGTATTTTGTTTTCCACTGTACCATATGACGATCAGTTAGACCGTCGTAAAAATATGTTTTTTTAATTATTATCTGCTATGAGTATAACCCACATTCGTCCATTTAGAAACCTCACGCAATAACTAAATAAGGTTGCACACCGTAAATGTTGCCGGTACTTTATCAAATATATATAAATTAAACTGATGCAGGGTATACTTGTAGTATAATAAACCACGTTTCATATCAATACAGGTATATCAGTCCTATACTGTGAGAGCCAACTAAAATATTTCAATTAAATTTTATTGCAAAGGACATGACCGTGTCATATAATTAAACACGCCGCTAATAAACATCGCAAGTCTACAAAGATTCAAAGCGGTTCCTTAAACACTCTCTTGGGAAATTATTCTCTCCATTTAGACGAACAAAACAAAAGTTTGTTGTAAAATGAGAGTTGCTATATACAACACTCAATAAACGTAGTATTTTTTTCTTTCCTTTTATAAGGCCATCCTAGATATCTAAATGTCTCTATAGATAATAATGTACCTTCACTTTCCATATACGAGTACAATAAACATATTGTTGTTATAATGATCTCGTGGATCGTGATACTGCAACAGTAAAATAAATTACTAAACGCCAGAGAAATCACTGTTCATAGAACTTATTAACAATTTTATCAAACAATTGTCCACTTATACAATAATGCTATTATGAAATTTTCAATAGACAACATACATCACAACATATTTCCATAGACATATATTACAACAAATAACAAAAGACATCGAGAAAACGTACAACAGTTTTCAAAGAAATCAATTAAAAATTGTCACTACATACTATTGTTCAATATTGCACCTGCATCGCTTATGTTGAGTTCGCGAAATACGGAAACCTCACATACTTTTTAGACCGTGGACAGTTACTTTAGGCTGAGAATCGGTGCTATCGGAATGTATATACTGTGGTACCCCGTACAGATTTCAAATTTTTAATACGCAACTAGCCTTCAGAATTCCAAAAAAACTACAAAAATTATTATTAATTTAAGATTTGTAAATTGCATTGATATGACACAGTAATAAACATTATATAAACAAAACTGTTGGTAGACAATAAGAGGCAGCAGCTGAGATAGTCCTTTTTTGATGGAGGCGGAAAGTGACCTTTACGATACTGATTGATACTGACATGTATCTTTGGAATTCTGCTATAAACCATTACAGCAAATTAATGTAGAGAACCATAATTAAAGAACAGGGAATGGATAAACCCTCGCCGGTATAATTCACAAAACTCTTAAAGATATTACAGGTGATCGAGTAGTTACCCACAGAGATTTTTCACATTGAGACGCCGTGAGATTTCATTAGGCCAGGTTTTGTAGGTACTAAAAAGCGTTTACTATTTTAATTTTAAATGCACACACGAATATTTACACATACACATTTTTACTTTGTGACTGGCTTTTTTTAAAAAAAGGAAATACGAGGTGTGTTCATAAAAAGACCAAACTTTTTGAGTAACACATCAATCCGCACAAACGATGCGCCGCGACTTTGCGCGCACCTAGCGATAGTTTTTGACAACAAACTACCACTTATTGTGTTCCGTTATTAGCAGTAGTCTTTGAGGTATATCACATTGAGTGGGGACGTGCACACGCTGGCTGGCGGATTAGTGACAAAGCGATTAAGAAAGACCGCGAGAACAACGTGTGCGTATGAAATTTTGCAGCAAAACTAGGTTAAAACTTTTCAGAGACATCCTGGTTTTCAATTAAGCATACGCGGAAGCCTGCGTGAGGCGAACGATTAGTTTAAGAATTTTTAAAGAGGGAAAAACAATGGTCAGTGCAGATCAAAGCGATATCGAAGATCATGGGAAGAGAGCTCGTGATGTGGTAATTGTAAATCATCGTTTAAATGCCGATACTTTCTGACAGAATCCATTTAAGATCGTAAAATTAAATTTTGATAGAAAAATTTAAATGTATCGTATCACTGAAAAATTCTTACTGTGTTTGTTGACGACGATCAGAAAGAGACCCGTTTTGAAATCGGTCAACAACTGCGTACCAATGCAAATGGTAATGAAAACTTTGGAAGACAATGGAAATAGCTCTGTACAGATTTTACAAAGTCAGCAGCAAAATTGTATACACACACGTTGTGTTAAGATCTTCATTCTCACTTCGTTATAAATCCGCCGGACGGTGTGTGCCCGTGCCCACTACAGCGCGTGTAGCTCGAAGACTGAAGATCGTGACGGAACAGAGAAAACGGCATTCAGGCGTCAAAACCTGTCGCTAGCAGCACTTAATTCTGCAGCTCGCTCTATGCGCTAGTTGACGTGCTACACAAATAGTTCGGTCTTTTTTTGAACACACCTCGTATACCTTATTGTTTATTTCCATAAAAGTGTATTATTTTTGTGTCAGATGTACGAGAAGAGATTTCATTTCTTAAGAAGAGTGTGTAGTGGTGAAGAAATTTTTAAAAATTCCAGTAGTAGTAGTAGTAGTAGTAGTAGTAGTAGTATTAGTAGTAGTAGTAGTAGTAGTAGTAGTAGTAGTAGTAGTAGTAGTAGTAGTAGTAGTGGTAGAAGTAGTAGTAGTAGTAGTAGTAGTAGTAGTAGTGGTAGAAGTAGTAGTAGTAGTAGTAGTAGTAGTAGTAGTAGTAGTAGTAGTAGTAGTAGTACAATTTCTGACTAGTGTCCTAGAAGAGGGAAGGGAGGTAGGTGTTCAGGGAGGTGGGTCGTAAACCCACAGACCCTGGGAAGTGCGCAACCTTCCGGATAATTGATAAGGTAATTTTTCGTCAACTCTTGTAAAAAAATGGTCAGTATAATGTAATTATATTTTGGAGTAATAATTTTATGTATGTTTATTCAAACCACTAAAATTTAATTTGTTTCTGAAACGTAAAATTAGTTTGAATCTCAAACAATTTATTGTAGTGATATTTTTCGAATATTGCATAAAATATTTTAAACTAGTAGATGGCATTAAATTTTGCTGAACGGGGGTCGGGAACTCTCTGCATCCGCTTTTAAGCAAGTTGATGGTTTTGTTACGTGCAATGAAATAGGTACGTCGGAATTTCCTGGTTTTGTAACCCCTCTTTCCTTTTTATGCTTTTTTTCTTATTTATTTTTATTTATATTTAAATTTCTATCTCCTTATTTATTTTTTTTGAAAGAGAGGCCACAAGTTATTTAGGACTAACATAATTATACATTAATTATATCATTACTGTTACAATCAATTAACCAGGGTTGAGATTAAACATACATAAAACAAATTTTAACCTGATAGTCGCCACGTGCTAAGGACTCACTGCAATATTTATCGTAACGCATCCACTTTAATATCAATTAAAGGCAATTTGTTTTTATAAATAATTAATATATATACATTAATAGACTTACCGGAGGTCACGTAGGCTTCTACCTATCCATAGAAGTAGTTGGAAGACGAAAAACTGTTAAATCTACTCTGTCAGCCGGGGACCAGAAAGTGAAGCGCCGAGAGCCGAAGTTTGACTGAGCAACCCGGCTCTTGAAAAAACTGTACGTAACAGAGATAGGGCGCGCGCGAGTCGGCGGCGGAGATGACAAAGTCCGATTAAGCGTACCAAAGGACAAATTCCCTCGCGTCGTCAAATACGTAATTTTAATCATCCACTATATAGATATAGGAACATCGCCGCGTTTTCCAAAACGCGGCACAGTTTCGAAATGTGATTCGATCAAAATCTTTTTGCTTATTTACGAGGCCAATGGGGTGTGTTGTCGTTTCCATTATTTAAATAGTGTTCAAAATGTATGTGTGTTACGCTAGTGATTTACGTTTTCGTTTTTCTAGTAGACTGTTTGCTTTTTATGGTAAATGAAAAATTAAAATTTTCTCATAATTAGAATAGGTAGGCGTAAAACAGTTGCTCATATGTGTGTCAGTGGATATGAGTGAAGAAGAAATTGTGTATGTCTTTGTTATGAGAACTTTGGCTTGCCGGTCTGTAAGGCCGTGTTCCAAAGTTGTTTGGTGCAACGTTTCGACCGAGCCTTCGACGGCCATCTTCAGTGCAGAAGGCTGCAAAACACTGACAAAGGTTTCGTAGTCAGTGACCACTGAACTGTGATTAAAGCTTATAAAGCTTATACTAACCTAACCTAAACTAACCTAACCTAACCTAACCTAACCTAACCTAACGTAACTTAACCTAACCTAACGTAACCTAACTTAGTCAGCCTTAACCACAGTTCAGTGGTCACTGACTACGAAACCTTTGTCAGTGTTTTGCAGCCTTCTGCACTGAAGATGGCCGTCGAAGGCACGGCCGAAACGTTTGCACCAAACAACCTTGGAACACGGCCTTCCACCCCGGCAAGCAGAAGTCCTCATAACGCTGAAGCCGGCCGCGAAAGTCCCAGACAGAATGTGTATACGTCTTTGTTGTACGCGTATATCGAGGTCTACTTTTTTTTAGTAGATTTCTCTGCTTGACTATGTCGTTAAGCCTTGACAACTACCATATTTATTTCAGAGTTTTGGAAGCCAAGTAGACTAGTATTAAATACAAAAAAATGTAGTAATATGAAAATATAAGTATTATATATATATTATAACAGCACCAAATATTAATTATTTGGGGTTATATGTTGCCTGCATACTGAAAGCATATTTAAATAAATTATAACAGTCAAAACTCCAATTGTATGTAGAGCGTTGAAAATAATGCTTAGTAAAGCGACGCACACGTGGTCATTATGTAATCAGCTCGCTGTACAAGGAGCGGCCACACCCAATCTGTTAATTATTAATATCTCGGAAACTAATGAATAAAGGCGAAATCCAACATAGCCAAAATGTTTACCGAAGTATTAATAATGACGTGTGCAAATTTTACTCAATATAATTAACAAATGAAAGAGTTAATTAAATATAATTGAATAACTTCTGTAAAAATAGAGTTACATTAATGAGATTTTAGTATGTTATGAAGATAATAATTTCTGACAGATTGTATATTTTAGATTTCACACAACTTGGTTTGCAACCAAGTTATTGCAAAATTAAATAAGCACAGGAAATCCGGACTGACAATTTGGTTCCGCTGGATAATAGTATTAAAAATAATAACAATTCTCCGTCTGTGGGAACCTAACTTCATTCTCACGGACCAAGGGAATTCAAATTTTATGTAGTAGGGAGAGTGTGTCAGCCAATCAAATCACTTGACGCGAACCCCGACCAGCGTGGTGTTTTCAGGCTGAAACATCACTCTTCTGCCAGTACTCACGAAGTTAAGACGTAATTCTTCGATCGTCTAGTAACCATAGTGGTGAAGATCAACAAGAAGACTACGTGGTCAACACACACGCAATTACGAACACAGTAGACACAGATCAACTGTATAGCTCGTAATTGTTGCGTAAAGGCGAGATACTCTTCAGTACATCAACCAAGCTTATTGTGTACTACCAGCTAGTCATAAGCACTCAAGAGATCCACCAGACTTCAAGACCAGACTTCAAGAATACAGCAGAGAGGCCGTCTAAATTATTGGTGAACAGCTGACGAGCAGAGCTACCACTCGAACGAAGCACACACACACACGCTGACGTGCGACGTGCGAATCGACGAGGGACAGGAACCAGTTCCAGCAGAGAGCCGTAGACGTTAAAATATTCACAAACAGCAAGGAAGCAGAGTGTTGCCGAAATTTTGAACTCCACGACTGAATCCAGCAGCTCTAAGCAGATTACTTTCTCTAGCGAAGGACTCGAATCGACGAGGGAAAATCGGAACGACATCCTCTTCAATAACAGGAAAGCAAAATCCACTTATTTATTTTTCAACATTAAATTTTCTATTTTTCATTTAAAAACATTGTAAATTCAAATAATTCAGGTGCCATACAAAAATCAAAGACTCTAGTAATTAAGAATAAATTCATTGTGATAATCTGTATTGCAGTTTAAGTCATTAGTATGCTATAGTTAAGAAATAGAAGTAGTATAAGAGCGCTATACAAATCTTAACTAACAATCTAATCTTAGTTCATACGGCAGTATAACAGAAGTCGAATCACTAGAAATGAAATAACGTGAACTAGACTGTCACGTCTAATTTATTTTAGTTAATTATTCTAATTAACTTCAGAAGTAGAGGGAAAATGCCGGTTCAAACTCACAAAGGAATGCCGCCTTCTTAAAAAACACTAAAAAAACACTAAAAAACATGATCTCAGAGATGACGCCGCCACCGCTGGACCCGCAGCATCCCGATGGACCACAGCACCGCGAATAAATTTTTTTATTTTTTTATTTTTTTAATTAAATTGATTTGGTGGGATGATGTTCAATGGACCACCAGCATCCGTGAATATAATTTTTTATTTTTTTAAGAAAGCTGATTTGCATATCAGTGGGTGGCGTTGGGTGGGAGGTTGTTTTTTTATTTCATATCAGTGGGTGGTGGTGGGTGGGGGGTGGTTCCAACTCGAAGCATTATAGTGTTTATTAAAATATATGATCAGGTGTACCAACCTTTGCATGAGTTCAAATTTGTCGTGTGTTATAACGTATATTAAATCTATATGATCAGGTGTACCAACCTCTGTAGTATTATTATAGTGTATAGATATTTTATATGAGCAGGTTTGTCAACATTTTCTGCGGTGGGGGGAGGGAAATGTGCGTGTATAGAGCAGATCTGCCAACATTTCTTTCTCTTCTGTGGTGGGAAATTCAAATTATATATGATCATAATTGTTACTCTCTCTCTCTCTCACACGGTGTGTATGTCTCTCTCTCTCTCTCTCTCTCGTTGTCAAACGTTATGCTCACCGGCATTATAGTGTATATTAAAATATATGATTAGGTGTACCAACCTTTACATGAGTTCAAATTTGTCGCGTGTTATAATGTATATTAAATCTATATGATCAGATGTACCAACCTCTGTATTATTCGTCCTCTCTCTCTCTCTCCCTCTCTCTCTCTCTCACACGTTGTGTATGTCTCTCTCGTTGTCAAACGTTATGCTCAAACTGTGGTCAGTACCGAGCGCATGTATATGAAATTAGAAAGTTTATATTTATTCGACAAATATTAACGTCCTCTCTCTCTCTCTCTCTCTCTCTCTCTCTCTCTCTCTCACACTCTCACTTGTTTCAACTGTGTCAACAAATAGTAACGTCCTCTCTCTCTCTCTCTCTCTCTCTCACTCTCACACGTTTCAACTAGGCAAGGTTCCATACCCTTTCTCCTGTCTCCCTCTCGTACATTGAGTAGTCGGTGTGATGAATAAATAATTTTAGCCCTCTCTCGTTGTCAAAACGTCGTCTTCATTTTCAATGTATTAAATAATTAATTAATAGTTTTATAATGCAGTCAGTGTGATTGATCCTTGTTAGAAATATATATATTTGGCGTCAATGAACTACTTACCTGTTATGTTGTTACAGTTGACAAATCCATACGTTAACGGCTTAGCAATCTGGTACAATACTTCTGTTTTAAGGTTGCAGTTTACACACATAGGTTCAGTAGTGTATAGCGAAATAAATTAAAATTATACACACACATGAAAACGGCGGCTGAAATTCATACAAATCTTCTGATGTAACAGTTCACAAAAAATAAATTAATTGTACACATGTTCAGAGGTGTAGAGTGAAATAAAATAAAGTCATAATTTGTATAAATGATTAAATATATTTTAACATTCACAATATAAAATTCACAATTAAATAAATACATTAGAAATTGATATTTTTTTCGAAAGTTTATATATAATTGTGTGTCGTACTTGTAGAAGAAGCAACCTGCAACATAACAATACAACAACAACATTAAAATCATGTTAAATATCACACACACACAGATGCACACGCAACGCGCGCACATACAGACGCATACGCAACGCAACGCACCCACACACAGACGCAAACGCAACGTAATCATACACATACAACAACGTACACACGTTTGGGTTACACCACACGTGCACGCACACACACACACACACACACACAGACGTACACGCACACATACGCAACACGTGCACACACACACACACACACACACACACGCACACGCACACACATACAGACAACGTGCATACGAATCATGTACATGTAGGTCCAATAAAACAGATAACAGATAACAGATTTAAATATGCTATAGTCATTGTATGTATGTATATATCACTGTAGTGAAATAAATTAATGTGTCGTACTTGTAGAAGAAGCAACAACAACATTAAAATCATGTTAAATATTATCGTTTGCTGCAACAGGTAACGCAGTTTACAAATAATTACATATAGGTTCAGAGGCGTATAGTGAAATAAATTAAAAAAATTGTTTATTAAAAGTAGTTTGTCACCTTAACGAGATACAATTTCCACATGCGCTGTCTGGTTCTTCATCCCTCGAAACACAAGATGTAGGTCGCTGGGATTTATATGACGGAGTTCTTCATCTGTAAAGACGTCAGCATACCTCTTAGGTAGATATACACGATAGCGGCGCTCACAATCTTCCAACGTTACAAGCACAGACTTCCCATATCGCGTGTCCACATGCAACATGTTAACGATCGGATACTGTTTGTCCACTGTTAATTCTGCACAACGTTTGTACTCAATAGCAGAAACTGCGTTGAATTTTGTGATAAACGACATTATTTATGAGAAGTGAAGACGTCTGTATCAAGCGAGGTGGAACCATACAATGTCAGAATATTCGCTACAAAGAAGACTAGTGAAAGGAATGGTGTGGCCATCAGGAAAGTTCACTTTTATCGCCTGAAGCTTTGCATGTACATACACACAGGCAGAATTAGCGCTGTTACAAAATATATATATTAGGAAAGTCCACAGAAATAGTTATCGTCAGATCCGTTCTAAATAAGTTAATGTCTTTTCAAATAGTATTCTCTGCACTACAGTCAAACATACGCACACACAGTGATAAAAAAATTGTGTATTAAAAGTAGTTTGTTACCTTAACAAGTACTGTTATCCTACGCCGTTTTTCCTCATGCCACGAAACACGAGATGTAGATCGCTGGGGTTTTATAAATTGTTTATTAAGTCTTTTAGAAATGGTCTTATACTTGAGCTTGGCCTGTTGACTATTGCTTTTAATTTTGTAATTTCTACAGGTGTTAACCGTTTCGGAGAAAAAAACCATTTATGGAGAAGATCCTCCTCCTCTTGTTTTGATATGGTATTTATTCTATGATCCATCCTTCTTGTTCCTATAATAATAACAGTACCTGCTTCATTATCATATACATTATGTGCTATATATATAAATATATACATAAGGCTTTCAACACACACATCATAAATCCAGAACAGGAAAGGTATTATAACAAATATTACGAAAACAAGTACGTATGGTCACGTACATAGATCAACGTTTAAACAAACAGATTATTACCTGAATACATTTTTTTTTTAAAACAGGACAGCGTATTATCTATATAACGTTCTGTTTCAGATAAGAATAGTTTGAATATAAAATGAAAGGGTACGTTGTATTTTGTTATGAGAAAATGCATTTCTAAATTTCGTTACATTTGACAAAAGATCTTATTGATCAGACGTATGAGTAATTATATTAATCCTTATGTAGAAAATACGCACGCATTCGTAAAATATAGCACTCAGGTGTAGGGCAATTAATCCTTTTTGTATTGAACGTATTTAAGTAGGTCTACTCGTGATATCAGTAAATTCTGTCTAAATGTATAGTACATAAACGTACCCAGTAATCGCTTCTTGAGTTACTCGATTGATGTTCATGTTAAACGATTGATGACTCATGTAATAATACAGATTAACCTCGTATAATAATAATGACAGGACAGTGTATTTAGAACACTTAAAATTGGAAATCTACAAACACATCAAAAATATCTGTCAAACAAAAACACCGTTCTTGACAACAGTAACTGACCTAAGCACATGTGCTTCATTAGGCAACAGACCAAAAAATCAAATAGACGACTATAAGCACAATTTAAATAAAATCTGAATATTCAATAATAAAATAATTCAATAATAAAATAATATTTAATATTCAATAAAAAATTATGTTTTTTTTTTTACTTAGTAACATATGCAAATCTTTTACTTACCTCTTAAATGTTGTTGTTGTTATACACAATAGTCGATTGTACGATGAGTGTCTCATACAAATGAGAAATAGTGACATGTCGTCTTGTGTGTATATATATATCATACGGCGGTAGCGTACACGTTTGAAAGTTGATACACATTAAATTCTCTCTCTCTCTCACACACATTACAGAGATTGATATTAATTGCATGTATGTTCAGAGGTTGGGTGTCTAAATCGATGCAGTTTACTTTCACTTTCTAATTTGACACATGGCTTACTTCCATACATAAATAGCTATCGTCTACGAGTGTTGCTAAACGAAATTAAAAATGTTGTAATACATAACGTCCTGTGTAATAGTATGGTATGTTTTTAGGACAGCCAAAAGCATGAAAGTATTATTTAAATCTATATGGAAGTCATATATAAATATCGAGTCAGCGCGACACAACGTAACATGATTCATGTCAACGTCGTATGTATGTGTGTGCTTGTGCGTCTATGTGTTCGTGTGTGTACGTGTTTGGTTACGTTGCGTATGCGTCTGTGTGCGTGCACGTCGGATGTGTGATTACGTGTGCGTCTGTGTGTGTGCGTGTGTGCGTGCGAAAATAAACTTAATTTTCTTGATCTATCAAATAGTTGGTCTAAGCGTACATGTATTATGTAATTCATCTCTTTTTCAGTCATCTACGTAAGTGCATTTGAATTATTTGCGCATGCGCATAACAGCTTTTTAGTACAGTTGCACACACACACACACACATCGACACTCACTTGCAACAACGTCTTACTTATCACACGTTCATGCGCTACAAATTGATATATAAAACGTTTAAGATACACTATAAGTACGGGACTTAGCATTGTAAGCTTCGAGGTTACGCAATAGTAACAGCTCTTCCCCGCCCCTTGCCCTCCAGCGTTGTCGCACGTTACACTTGGTTATGCTTTGTCAATGGTGGGGAGGGCGGGGAGTGAAGCGACATGGCAATACAGCAGTCGCCTCGAAGCTTGTATTGATACGTCTCACATTAACATAATACCAGCGTTATAACCGTACCTTTTGTTTTTCAGTATTCATTCATTCTCAGTAAATAAATAACGCTAGTCAGGGTAATATGTCAATTTATTACAAACCGCGAAGATGTCGGCTACTCATGATTTTAGTATTGAAAGTGAAAGAATAAAATCGTTCAAGTATTGGGAAGTGACGTTTATCAGCCCCGACGAGTTAGCGTTTGCGGGGTTCTACTTCTACCCTAGAAATTTCGATGTTTGTGGACATAGTATGTCATTTGTAGACGATAGAGTGGAAAGAAGGTGACAAACCTATGAAGGAACATGACAAAGTTTCATCTACATGACAATTTCTAAACGATGTTAAGAGTGAGACTTTTCATACACGCACCAATAGACATAGTATGTATGACTCAAACGTTAATTCGCATCAGCAAGTTTGCACGCTACATAATTACAAAAATAATTTCTTAACTGTGACAATTGGTATTGAACTTTTTACCTTGTTCAGTCTGCTCCTCCCCCACGTTCCTGCTGAAGGTTAGCTAGTCGTGGTTTTGGACTTGATAATGATTGAGACACTGAAAGGCCTCGTCCGAAGCATGACAGGTAGCAGTTCAGCAAGTAAGCACGACAAAGTTGGAATTACAGAGACTACTTATTTAAATAACAATTAAGATGAATGAAGATGATTCGTCAATTTGAAGGAAGAGAGAATGTACAGGTGGACGTGGACTTGTCAGTTTGGCTATTCCCGCCGTTACCTCGACACTTCGAGCTGTTACGACTTTTTTAACTCTACAGTCACATTAAATTTGTAACTTCGCCACCGCTGCTACCACAGTCGTCAGTAATAAAAAAAGAAGAAGAAGAAAGATCAGTTAGGAAACGCATCAGTACTCGTTCGAAACGATTAACATCAGTCCCAATGGACCACAGCATCCGTGAATTTCCGTGAATAAAAAAAAAAAAAAAACGTAAAACGTTCTACTTACGTTTCATGTTAGGTTAAAAAATACAGTCCACGTACGTTTCACGTTTACGTTAGGTTAAGATGCAGTCTACTTACGTTTCACTGTTAGGTTAAAAATGCAGTCCACGTACGTTTCACGTTTACGTTAGGTTAAGATGCAGTCTACTTACGTTTCACGTTAGGTTAAAAAATGCAAACACACACACACACACACGTGTTAGGTTGCAACCTAACGCGTGTGTATGTTATTTAAATAATAATTTAAATAATATACACGTGTGTGTGTGTGTGTTTGCATTATTTAACCTAACGTAAACGTGAAACGTACGTGGACTGCATTTTTAACCTAACAGTGAAACGTAAGTAGACTGCATCTTAACCTAACGTAAACGTGAAACGTACGTGGACTGTATTTTTTAACCTAACATGAAACGTAAGTAGAACGTTTTACGTTTTTTTTTTTTTTTTATTCACGGAAATTCACGGATGCTGTGGTCCATTGGGACTGATGTTAATCGTTTCGAACGAGTACTGATGCGTTTCCTAACTGATCTTTCTTCTTCTTCTTTTTTTATTACTGACGACTGTGGTAGCAGCGGTGGCGAAGTTACAAATTTAATGTGACTGTAGAGTTAAAAAAGTCGTAACAGCTCGAAGTGTCGAGGTAACGGCGGGAATAGCCAAACTGACAAGTCCACGTCCACCTGTACATTCTCTCTTCCTTCAAATTGACGAATCATCTTCATTCATCTTAATTGTTATTTAAATAAGTAGTCTCTGTAATTCCAACTTTGTCGTGCTTACTTGCTGAACTGCTACCTGTCATGCTTCGGACGAGGCCTTTCAGTGTCTCAATCATTATCAAGTCCAAAACCACGACTAGCTAACCTTCAGCAGGAACGTGGGGGAGGAGCAGACTGAACAAGGTAAAAAGTTCAATACCAATTGTCACAGTTAAGAAATTATTTTTGTAATTATGTAGCGTGCAAACTTGCTGATGCGAATTAACGTTTGAGTCATACATACTATGTCTATTGGTGCGTGTATGAAAAGTCTCACTCTTAACATCGTTTAGAAATTGTCATGTAGATGAAACTTTGTCATGTTCCTTCATAGGTTTGTCACCTTCTTTCCACTCTATCGTCTACGAATGACATACTATGTCCACAAACATCGAAATTTCTAGGGTAGAAGTAGAACCCCGCAAACGCTAACTCGTCGGGGCTGATAAACGTCACTTCCCAATACTTGAACGATTTTATTCTTTCACTTTCAATACTAAAATCATGAGTAGCCGACATCTTCGCGGTTTGTAATAAATTGACATATTACCCTGACTAGCGTTATTTATTTACTGAGAATGAATGAATACTGAAAAACAAAAGGTACGGTTATAACGCTGGTATTATGTTAATGTGAGACGTATCAATACAAGCTTCGAGGCGACTGCTGTATTGCCATGTCGCTTCACTCCCCGCCCTCCCCACCATTGACAAAGCATAACCAAGTGTAACGTGCGACAACGCTGGAGGGCAAGGGGCGGGGAAGAGCTGTTACTATTGCGTAACCTCGAAGCTTACAATGCTAAGTCCCGTACTTATAGTGTATCTTAAACGTTTTATATATCAATTTGTAGCGCATGAACGTGTGATAAGTAAGACGTTGTTGCAAGTGAGTGTCGATGTGTGTGTGTGTGTGTGCAACTGTACTAAAAAGCTGTTATGCGCATGCGCAAATAATTCAAATGCACTTACGTAGATGACTGAAAAAGAGATGAATTACATAATACATGTACGCTTAGACCAACTATTTGATAGATCAAGAAAATTAAGTTTATTTTCGCACGCACACACGCACACACACAGACGCACACGTAATCACACATCCGACGTGCACGCACACAGACGCATACGCAACGTAACCAAACACGTACACACACGAACACATAGACGCACACGCACACACATACATACGACGTTGAAATGAATCATGTTACGTTGTGTCGCGCTGACTCGATATTTATATATGACTTCCATATAGATTTAAATAATACTTTCATGCTTTTGGCTGCCCTAAAAACATACCATACTATTACACAGGACGTTATGTATTACAACATTTTTAATTTCGTTTAGCAACACTCGTAGACGATAGCTATTTATGTATGGAAGTAAGCCATGTGTCAAATTAGAAATTGAAAGTAAAATGCATCGATTTAGACACCCAACCTCTGAACATACATGCAATTAATATCAATCTCTGTAATGTGTGTGAGAGAGAGAGAGAGAATTTAATGTGTATCAACTTTCAAACGTGTACGCTACCGCCGTATGATATATATATACACACAAGACGACATGTCACTATTTCTCATTTGTATGAGACACTCATCGTACAATCGACTATTGTGTATAACAACAACAACATTTAAGAGGTAAGTAAAAGATTTGCATTGTTACTAAGTAAAAAAAAAACATAATTTTATTGAATATTCAGATTTTATTTAAATTGTGCTTATAGTCGTCTATTTGATTTTTTGGTCTGTTGCCTAATGAAGCACATGTGCTTAGGTCAGTTACTGTTGTCAAGAACGGTGTTTTTGTTTGACAGATATTTTTGATGTGTTTGTAGATTTCCAATTTTAAGTGTTCTAAATACACTGTCCTGTCATTATTATTATACGAGGTTAATCTGTATTATTACATGAGTCATCAATCGTTTAACATGAACATCAATCGAGTAACTCAAGAAGCGATTACTGGGTACGTTTATGTACTATACATTTAGACAGAATTTACTGATATCACGAGTAGACCTACGTAAATACGTTCAATACAAAAAGGATTAATTGCCCTACACCTGAGTGCTATATTTTACGAATGCGTGCGTATTTTCTACATAAGGATTAATATAATTACTCATACGTCTGATCAATAAGATCTTTTGTCAAATGTAACGAAATTTAGAAATGCATTTTCTCATAACAAAATACAACGTACCCTTTCATTTTATATTCAAACTATTCTTATCTGAAACAGAACGTTATATAGATAATACGCTGTCCTGTTTAAAAAAAAAAAATTTATTCAGGTATTAATCTGTTTGTTTAAACGTTGATCTATGTACGTGACCATACGTACTTGTTTTCGTAATATTTGTTATAATACCTTTCCTGTTCTGGATTTATGATGTGTGTGTTGAAAGCCTTATGTATATATTTATATATATAGCACATAATGTATATGATAATGAAGCAGGTACTGTTATTATTATAGGAACAAGAAGGATGGATCATAGAATAAATACCATATCAAAACAAGAGGAGGAGGATCTTCTCCATAAATGGTTTTTTTCTCCGAAACGGTTAACACCTGTAGAAATTACAAAATTAAAAGCAATAGTCAACAGGCCAAGCTCA